>CAUJBZ010000179.1:0-50880 GCA_963082915.1 Dolichopus griseipennis
TCTAAGTGCCTTAAAATTGAGTTTAAAGAACGCATTTATAAAAGCTTCATTAAATGTAAAATCGCTCTAAAATGCTTCTAAGTGCCTAAAAATTGAGTTTAAAGTTTACTAAGACCATAATTAAAATGAAAAAATTTGGATTACGTGGAAATTTAAGTAGTGATCACGAATTAAAGCTAGAATCGCTCTAAGACGGTTCTAAGTGCCTTAAAATTGAGTTTAAGGTTTACCAAAACCATAATTAAAAAGAAAAAATTTGGATTACATGGAAATTTAAGTAGTGATCGCGAATTAAAGCTAGAATCGCTCTAAGACGGTTCTAAGTGCCTTAAAATTGAGTTTAAAGAATTCCATGACAAAAATTAGAAATGCTACATTAGTAAAATCGCTCTAAAATGCTTCTAAGTGCCTTAAAATTGAGTTTAAAGTTTACAAAGACCATAATTAAAAAGAAAAAATTTGGATTACATGGAAATTAAAGTAGTGATCACGAATTAAAGCTAGAATCGCTCTAAGACGGTTCTAAGTGCCTTAAAATTGAGTTTAAAGAACGCATTTATAAAAGCTTCATTAAATGTAAAATCGCTCTAAAATGCTTCTAAGTGCCTAAAAATTGAGTTTAAAGTTTACCAAGACCATAATTAAAATGAAAAAATTTGGATTACGTGGAAATTTAAGTAGTGATCACGAATTAAAGCTAGAATCGCTCTAAGACGGTTCTAAGTGCCTTAAAATTGAGTTTAAGGTTTACCAAAACCATAATTAAAAAGAAAAAATTTGGATTACATGGAAATTTAAGTAGTGATCACGAATTAAAGCTAGAATCGCTCTAAGACGGTTCTAAGTGCCTTAAAATTGAGTTTAAAGAATTCCATGACAAAAATTATAAATGCTACATTAAATGTAAAATCGCTGTAAAATGCTTCTAAGTGCCTTAAAATTGAGTTTAAAGAACGCATTTATAAAAGCTTCATTAAATGTAAAATCGCTCTAAAATGCTTCTAAGTGCCTAAAAATTGAGTTTAAAGTTTACCAAGACCATAATTAAAATGAAAAAATTTGGATTACGTGGAAATTTAAGTAGTGATCACGAATTAAAGCTAGAATCGCTCTAAGACGGTTCTAAGTGCCTTAAAATTGAGTTTAAGGTTTACCAAAACCATAATTAAAAAGAAAAAATTTGGATTACTTGGAAATTTAAGTAGTGATCGCGAATTAAAGCTAGAATCTCTCTAAGACGGTTCTAAGTGCCTTAAAATTGAGTTTAAAGAATTCCATGACAAAAATTAGAAATGCTACATTAGTAAAATCGCTCTAAAATGCTTCTAAGTGCCTTAAAATTGAGTTTAAAGTTTACAAAGACCATAATTAAAAAGAAAAAATTTGGATTACATGGAAATTTAAGTAGTGATCACGAATTAAAGCTAGAATCGCTCTAAGACGGTTCTAAGTGCCTTAAAATTGAGTTTAAAGAACGCATTTATAAAAGCTTCATTAAATGTAAAATCGCTCTAAAATGCTTCTAAGTGCCTAAAAATTGAGTTTAAAGTTTACCAAGACCATAATTAAAATGAAAAAATTTGGATTACGTGGAAATTTAAGTAGTGATCACGAATTAAAGCTAGAATCGCTCTAAGACGGTTCTAAGTGCCTTAAAATTGAGTTTAAGGTTTACCAAAACCATAATTAAAAAGAAAAAATTTGGATTACATGGAAATTTATGTAGTGATCGCGAATTAAAGCTAGAATCGCTCTAAGACGGTTCTAAGTGCCTTAAAATTGAGTTTAAAGAATTCCATGACAAAAATTATAAATGTTACATTAAATGTAAAATCGCTCTAAAATGCTTCTAAGTGCCTTAAAATTGAGTTTAAAGTTTACCAAGACCATAATTAAAAAGAAAAAATTTGGATTACATTTAAGTAGTGATCACGAATTAAAGCTAGAATCGCTCTAAGACGATTCTAAGTGCCTTAAAATTGAGTTTAAAGAATTCCATGACAAAAATTATAAATGCTACATTAAATGTAAAATCGCTCTAAAATGCTTCTAAGTGCCTTAAAATTGAGTTTAAAGTTTACCAAGACCATAATTAAAAAGAAAAAATTTGGATTACATTTAAGTAGTGATCACGAATTAAAGCTAGAATCGCTCTAAGACGATTCTAAGTGCCTTAAAATTGAGTTTAAAGAATTCCATGACAAAAATTATAAATGCTACATTAAATGTAAAATCGCTCTAAAATGCTTCTAAGTGCCTTAAAATTGAGTTTAAAGTTTACCAAGACCATAATTAAAAAGAAAAAATTTGAATTACATGGAAATTTAAGTAGTGATCACGAATTAAAGCTAGAATCGCTCTAAGACGGTTCTAAGTGCCTTAAAATTGAGTTTAAAGAACGCATTTATAAAAGCTTCATTAAATGTAAAATCGCTCTAAAATGCTTCTAAGTGCCTAAAAATTGAGTTTAAAGTTTACCAAGACCATAATTAAAATGAAAAAATTTGGATTACGTGGAAATTTAAGTAGTGATCACGAATTAAAGCTAGAATCGCTCTAAGACGGTTCTAAGTGCCTTAAAATTGAGTTTAAGGTTTACCAAGAACATAATTAAAAAGAAAAAATTTGGATTACATGGAAATTTAAGTAGTGATCACGAATTAAAGCTAGAATCGCTCTAAGACGGTTCTAAGTGCCTTAAAATTGAGTTTAAAGAAATCCATGACAAAAATTAGAAATGCTACATTAGTAAAATCGCTCTAAAATGCTTCTAAGTGCCTTAAAATTGAGTTTAAGGTTTACCAAGAACATAATTAAAAAGAAAAAATTTGGATTACATGGAAATTTAAGTAGTGATCACGAATTAAAGCTAGAATCGCTCTAAGACGGTTCTAAGTGCCTTAAAATTGAGTTTAAAGAAATCCATGACAAAAATTAGAAATGCTACATTAGTAAAATTACTCTAAAATGCTTCTAAGTGCCTAAAAATTGAGTATTAAGTTTACAAAGATCATAATTAAAATTAAAAAATTTGGATTACGTGGAAATTTAAGTAGTGATCACGAATTAAAGCTAGAATCGCTCTAAGACGGTTCTAAGTGCCTTAAAATTGAGTTTAAAGAATTCCATGACAAAAATTATAAATGCTACATTAAATGTAAAATCGCTCTAAAATGCTTCTAAGTGCCTTAAAATTGAGTTTAAAGTTTACCAAGACCATAATTAAAAAGAAAAAATTTGGATTACATGGAAATTTAAGTAGTGATCACGAATTAAAGCTAGAATCGCTCTAAGGCGGTTCTAAGTGCCTTAAAATTGAGTTTAAAGAATTCCATGACAAAAATTATAAATGCTACATTAAATGTAAAATCGCTCTAAAATGCTTCTAAGTGCCTTAAAATTGAGTTTAAAGTTTACTAAGACCATAATTAAAAAGAAAAAATTTGGATTACATGGAAATTTAAGTAGTGATCACGAATTAAAGCTAGAATCGCTCTAAGACGGTTCTAAGTGCCTTAAAATTGGGTTTAAAGAATTCCATGACAAAAATTATAAATGCTACATTAAATGTAAAATCGCTCTAAAATGCTTCTAAGTGCCTTAAAATTGAGTTTAAAGTTTACCAAGACCATAATTAAAAAGAAAAAATTTGGATTACATGGAAATTTAAGTAGTGATCACGAATTAAAGCTAGAATCGCTCTAAGACGGTTCTAAGTGCCTTAAAATTGAGTTTAAAGAATTCCATGACAAAAATTATAAATGCTACATTAAATGTAAAATCGCTCTAAAATGCTTCTAAGTGCCTTAAAATTGAGTTTAAAGTTTACCAAGACCATAATTAAAAAGAAAAAATTTGGATTACATGGAAATTTAAGTAGTGATCACGAATTAAAGCTAGAATCGCTCTAAGACGGTTCTAAGTGCCTTAAAATTGAGTTTAAAGAATTCCATGACAAAAATTATAAATGCTACATTAAATGTAAAATCGCTCTAAAATGCTTCTAAGTACCTTAAAATTGAGTTTAAAGTTTACCAAGACCATAATTAAAAAGAAAAAATTTGGATTACATGGAAATTTAAGTAGTGATCACGAATTAAAGCTAGAATCGCTCTAAGACGGTTCTAAGTGCCTTAAAATTGAGTTTAAAGAATTCCATGACAAAAATTATAAATGCTACATTAAATGTAAAATCGCTCTAAAATGCTTCTAAGTACCTTAAAATTGAGTTTAAAGTTTACCAAGACCATAATTAAAAAGAAAAAATTTGGATTACATGGAAATTTAAGTAGTGATCACGAATTAAAGCTAGAATCGCTCTAAGGCGGTTCTAAGTGCCTTAAAATTGAGTTTAAAGAATTCCATGACAAAAATTATAAATGCTACATTAAATGTAAAATCGCTCTAAAATGCTTCTAAGTGCCTTAAAATTGAGTTTAAAGTTTACCAAGACCATAATTAAAAAGAAAAAATTTGGATTACATGGAAATTTAAGTAGTGATCACGAATTAAAGCTAGAATCGCTCTAAGACGGTTCTAAGTGCCTTAAAATTGAGTTTAAAGAATTCCATGACAAAAATTATAAATGCTACATTAAATGTAAAATCGCTCTAAAATGCTTCTAAGTGCCTTAAAATTGAGTTTAAAGTTTACCAAGACCATAATTAAAAAGAAAAAATTTGGATTACATGGAAATTTAAGTAGTGATCACGAATTAAAGCTAGAATCGCTCTAAGACGGTTCTAAGTGCCTTAAAATTGAGTTTAAAGAATTCCATGACAAAAATTATAAATGCTACATTAAATGTAAAATCGCTCTAAAATGCTTCTAAGTGCCTTAAAATTGAGTTTAAAGTTTACCAAGACCATAATTAAAAAGAAAAAATTTGGATTACATGGAAATTTAAGTAGTGATCACGAATTAAAGCTAGAATCGCTCTAAGGCGGTTCTAAGTGCCTTAAAATTGAGTTTAAAGAATTCCATGACAAAAATTATAAATGCTACATTAAATGTAAAATCGCTCTAAAATGCTTCTAAGTGCCTTAAAATTGAGTTTAAAGTTTACCAAGACCATAATTAAAAAGAAAAAATTTGGATTACATGGAAATTTAAGTAGTGATCACGAATTAAAGCTAGAATCGCTCTAAGACGGTTCTAAGTGCCTTAAAATTGAGTTTAAAGAATTCCATGACAAAAATTATAAATGCTACATTAAATGTAAAATCGCTCTAAAATGCTTCTAAGTGCCTTAAAATTGAGTTTAAAGTTTACCAAGACCATAATTAAAAAGAAAAAATTTGGATTACATGGAAATTTAAGTAGTGATCACGAATTAAAGCTAGAATCGCTCTAAGACGGTTCTAAGTGCCTTAAAATTGAGTTTAAAGAATTCCATGACAAAAATTATAAATGCTACATTAAATGTAAAATCGCTCTAAAATGCTTCTAAGTGCCTTAAAATTGAGTTTAAAGTTTACCAAGACCATAATTAAAAAGAAAAAATTTGGATTACATGGAAATTTAAGTAGTGATCACGAATTAAAGCTAGAATCGCTCTAAGACGGTTCTAAGTGCCTTAAAATTGAGTTTAAAGAATTCCATGACAAAAATTATAAATGCTACATTAAATGTAAAATCGCTCTAAAATGCTTCTAAGTGCCTTAAAATTGAGTTTAAAGTTTACCAAGACCATAATTAAAAAGAAAAAATTTGGATTACATGGAAATTTAAGTAGTGATCACGAATTAAAGCTAGAATCGCTCTAAGGCGGTTCTAAGTGCCTTAAAATTGAGTTTAAAGAATTCCATGACAAAAATTATAAATGCTACATTAAATGTAAAATCGCTCTAAAATGCTTCTAAGTGCCTTAAAATTGAGTTTAAAGTTTACCAAGACCATAATTAAAAAGAAAAAATTTGGATTACATGGAAATTTAAGTAGTGATCACGAATTAAAGCTAGAATCGCTCTAAGGCGGTTCTAAGTGCCTTAAAATTGAGTTTAAAGAATTCCATGACAAAAATTATAAATGCTACATTAAATGTAAAATCGCTCTAAAATGCTTCTAAGTGCCTTAAAATTGAGTTTAAAGTTTACCAAGACCATAATTAAAAAGAAAAAATTTGGATTACATGGAAATTTAAGTAGTGATCACGAATTAAAGCTAGAATCGCTCTAAGACGGTTCTAAGTGCCTTAAAATTGAGTTTAAAGAATTCCATGACAAAAATTATAAATGCTACATTAAATGTAAAATCGCTCTAAAATGCTTCTAAGTGCCTTAAAATTGAGTTTAAAGTTTACCAAGACCATAATTAAAAAGAAAAAATTTGGATTACATGGAAATTTAAGTAGTGATCACGAATTAAAGCTAGAATCGCTCTAAGGCGGTTCTAAGTGCCTTAAAATTGAGTTTAAAGAATTCCATGACAAAAATTATAAATGCTACATTAAATGTAAAATCGCTCTAAAATGCTTCTAAGTGCCTTAAAATTGAGTTTAAAGTTTACCAAGACCATAATTAAAAAGAAAAAATTTGGATTACATGGAAATTTAAGTAGTGATCACGAATTAAAGCTAGAATCGCTCTAAGACGGTTCTAAGTGCCTTAAAATTGAGTTTAAAGAATTCCATGACAAAAATTATAAATGCTACATTAAATGTAAAATCGCTCTAAAATGCTTCTAAGTGCCTTAAAATTGAGTTTAAAGTTTACCAAGACCATAATTAAAAAGAAAAAATTTGGATTACATGGAAATTTAAGTAGTGATCACGAATTAAAGCTAGAATCGCTCTAAGACGGTTCTAAGTGCCTTAAAATTGAGTTTAAAGAATTCCATGACAAAAATTATAAATGCTACATTAAATGTAAAATCGCTCTAAAATGCTTCTAAGTGCCTTAAAATTGAGTTTAAAGTTTACCAAGACCATAATTAAAAAGAAAAAATTTGGATTACATGGAAATTTAAGTAGTGATCACGAATTAAAGCTAGAATCGCTCTAAGACGGTTCTAAGTGCCTTAAAATTGAGTTTAAAGAATTCCATGACAAAAATTATAAATGCTACATTAAATGTAAAATCGCTCTAAAATGCTTCTAAGTGCCTTAAAATTGAGTTTAAAGTTTACCAAGACCATAATTAAAAAGAAAAAATTTGGATTACATGGAAATTTAAGTAGTGATCACGAATTAAAGCTAGAATCGCTCTAAGACGGTTCTAAGTGCCTTAAAATTGAGTTTAAAGAATTCCATGACAAAAATTATAAATGCTACATTAAATGTAAAATCGCTCTAAAATGCTTCTAAGTGCCTTAAAATTGAGTTTAAAGTTTACCAAGACCATAATTAAAAAGAAAAAATTTGGATTACATGGAAATTTAAGTAGTGATCACGAATTAAAGCTAGAATCGCTCTAAGACGGTTCTAAGTGCCTTAAAATTGAGTTTAAAGAATTCCATGACAAAAATTATAAATGCTACATTAAATGTAAAATCGCTCTAAAATGCTTCTAAGTGCCTTAAAATTGAGTTTAAAGTTTACCAAGACCATAATTAAAAAGAAAAAATTTGGATTACATGGAAATTTAAGTAGTGATCACGAATTAAAGCTAGAATCGCTCTAAGACGGTTCTAAGTGCCTTAAAATTGAGTTTAAAGAATTCCATGACAAAAATTATAAATGCTACATTAAATGTAAAATCGCTCTAAAATGCTTCTAAGTGCCTTAAAATTGAGTTTAAAGTTTACCAAGACCATAATTAAAAAGAAAAAATTTGGATTACATGGAAATTTAAGTAGTGATCACGAATTAAAGCTAGAATCGCTCTAAGACGGTTCTAAGTGCCTTAAAATTGAGTTTAAAGAATTCCATGACAAAAATTATAAATGCTACATTAAATGTAAAATCGCTCTAAAATGCTTCTAAGTGCCTTAAAATTGAGTTTAAAGTTTACCAAGACCATAATTAAAAAGAAAAAATTTGGATTACATGGAAATTTAAGTAGTGATCACGAATTAAAGCTAGAATCGCTCTAAGGCGGTTCTAAGTGCCTTAAAATTGAGTTTAAAGAATTCCATGACAAAAATTATAAATGCTACATTAAATGTAAAATCGCTCTAAAATGCTTCTAAGTGCCTTAAAATTGAGTTTAAAGTTTACCAAGACCATAATTAAAAAGAAAAAATTTGGATTACATGGAAATTTAAGTAGTGATCACGAATTAAAGCTAGAATCGCTCTAAGGCGGTTCTAAGTGCCTTAAAATTGAGTTTAAAGAATTCCATGACAAAAATTATAAATGCTACATTAAATGTAAAATCGCTCTAAAATGCTTCTAAGTGCCTTAAAATTGAGTTTAAAGTTTACCAAGACCATAATTAAAAAGAAAAAATTTGGATTACATGGAAATTTAAGTAGTGATCACGAATTAAAGCTAGAATCGCTCTAAGACGGTTCTAAGTGCCTTAAAATTGAGTTTAAAGAATTCCATGACAAAAATTATAAATGCTACATTAAATGTAAAATCGCTCTAAAATGCTTCTAAGTACCTTAAAATTGAGTTTAAAGTTTACCAAGACCATAATTAAAAAGAAAAAATTTGGATTACATGGAAATTTAAGTAGTGATCACGAATTAAAGCTAGAATCGCTCTAAGACGGTTCTAAGTGCCTTAAAATTGAGTTTAAAGAATTCCATGACAAAAATTATAAATGCTACATTAAATGTAAAATCGCTCTAAAATGCTTCTAAGTGCCTTAAAATTGAGTTTAAAGTTTACCAAGACCATAATTAAAAAGAAAAAATTTGGATTACATGGAAATTTAAGTAGTGATCACGAATTAAAGCTAGAATCGCTCTAAGGCGGTTCTAAGTGCCTTAAAATTGAGTTTAAAGAATTCCATGACAAAAATTATAAATGCTACATTAAATGTAAAATCGCTCTAAAATGCTTCTAAGTGCCTTAAAATTGAGTTTAAAGTTTACCAAGACCATAATTAAAAAGAAAAAATTTGGATTACATGGAAATTTAAGTAGTGATCACGAATTAAAGCTAGACTCGCTCTAAGGCGGTTCTAAGTGCCTTAAAATTAAGTTTAAAGAATTCCATGACAAAAATTATAAATGCTACATTAAATGTAAAATCGCTCTAAAATGCTTCTAAGTGCCTTAAAATTGAGTTTAAAGTTTACCAAGACCATAATTAAAAAGAAAAAATTTGGATTACATGGAAATTTAAGTAGTGATCACGAATTAAAGCTAGAATCGCTCTAAGACGGTTCTAAGTGCCTTAAAATTGAGTTTAAAGAATTCCATGACAAAAATTATAAATGCTACATTAAATGTAAAATCGCTCTAAAATGCTTCTAAGTGCCTTAAAATTGAGTTTAAAGTTTACCAAGACCATAATTAAAAAGAAAAAATTTGGATTACATGGAAATTTAAGTAGTGATCACGAATTAAAGCTAGAATCGCTCTAAGACGGTTCTAAGTGTCTTAAAATTGAGTTTAAAGAATTCCATGACAAAAATTATAAATGCTACATTAAATGTGAAATCGCTCTAAAATGCTTCTAAGTGCCTTAAAATTGAGTTTAAAGTTTACCAAGACCATTATTAAAAAGAAAAAATTTGGATTACATGGAAATTTAAGTAGTGATCACGAATTAAAGCTAGAATCGCTCTAAGACGGTTCTAAGTGCCTTAAAATTGAGTTTAAAGAATTCCATGACAAAAATTATAAATACTACATTAAATGTAAAATCGCTCTAAAATGCTTCTAAGTGCCTTAAAATTGAGTTTAAAGTTTACCAAGACCATAATTAAAAAGAAAAAATTTGGATTACATGGAAATTTAAGTAGTGATCACGAATTAAAGCTAGAATCGCTCTAAGACGGTTCTAAGTGCCTTAAAATTGAGTTTAAAGAATTCCATGACAAAAATTATAAATGCTACATTAAATTTAAAATCGCTCTAAAATGCTTCTAAGTGCCTTAAAATTGAGTTTAAAGTTTACCAAGACCATAATTAAAAAGAAAAAATTTGGATTACATGGAAATTTAAGTAGTGATCACGAATTAAAGCTAGACTCGCTCTAAGGCGGTTCTAAGTGCCTTAAAATTAAGTTTAAAGAATTCCATGACAAAAATTATAAATGCTACATTAAATGTAAAATCGCTCTAAAATGCTTCTAAGTGCCTTAAAATTGAGTTTAAAGTTTACCAAGACCATAATTAAAAAGAAAAAATTTGGATTACATGGAAATTTAAGTAGTGATCACGAATTAAAGCTAGAATCGCTCTAAGACGGTTCTAAGTGCCTTAAAATTGAGTTTAAAGAATTCCATGACAAAAATTATAAATGCTACATTAAATGTAAAATCGCTCTAAAATGCTTCTAAGTGCCTTAAAATTGAGTTTAAAGTTTACCAAGACCATAATTAAAAAGAAAAAATTTGGATTACATGGAAATTTAAGTAGTGATCACGAATTAAAGCTAGAATCGCTCTAAGACGGTTCTAAGTGTCTTAAAATTGAGTTTAAAGAATTCCATGACAAAAATTATAAATGCTACATTAAATGTGAAATCGCTCTAAAATGCTTCTAAGTGCCTTAAAATTGAGTTTAAAGTTTACCAAGACCATTATTAAAAAGAAAAAATTTGGATTACATGGAAATTTAAGTAGTGATCACGAATTAAAGCTAGAATCGCTCTAAGACGGTTCTAAGTGCCTTAAAATTGAGTTTAAAGAATTCCATGACAAAAATTATAAATGCTACGTTAAATGTAAAATCGCTCTAAAATGCTTCTAAGTGCCTTAAAATTGAGTTTAAAGTTTACCAAGACCATAATTAAAAAGAAAAAATTTGGATTACATGGAAATTTAAGTAGTGATCACGAATTAAAGCTAGAATCGCTCTAAGACGGTTCTAAGTGCCTTAAAATTGAGTTTAAAGAATTCCATGACAAAAATTATAAATGCTACATTAAATGTAAAATCGCTCTAAAATGCTTCTAAGTGCCTTAAAATTGAGTTTAAAGTTTACCAAGACCATAATTAAAAAGAAAAAATTTGGATTACATGGAAATTTAAGTAGTGATCACGAATTAAAGCTAGAATCACTCTAAGGCGGTTCTAAGTGCTTTAAAATTGAGTTTAAAGAATTCCATGACAAAAATTATAAATGCTACATTAAATGTAAAATCGCTCTAAAATGCTTCTAAGTGCCTTAAAATTGAGTTTAAAGTTTACCAAGACCATAATTAAAAAGAAAAAATTTGGATTACATGGAAATTTAAGTAGTGATCACGAATTAAAGCTAGAATCGCTCTAAGACGGTTCTAAGTGCCTTAAAATTGAGTTTAAAGAATTCCATGACAAAAATTATAAATGCTACATTAAATGTGAAATCGCTCTAAAATGCTTCTAAGTGCCTTAAAATTGAGTTTAAAGTTTACCAAGACCATAATTAAAAAGAAAAAATTTGGATTACATGGAAATTTAAGTAGTGATCACGAATTAAAGCTAGAATCGCTCTAAGACGGTTCTAAGTGCCTTAAAATTGAGTTTAAAGAATTCCATGACAAAAATTATAAATGCTACATTAAATGTAAAATCGCTCTAAAATGCTTCTAAGTGCCTTAAAATTGAGTTTAAAGTTTACCAAGACCATAATTAAAAAGAAAAAATTTGGATTACATGGAAATTTAAGTAGTGATCACGAATTAAAGCTAGAATCGCTCTAAGACGGTTCTAAGTGCCTTAAAATTGAGTTTAAAGAATTCCATGACAAAAATTATAAATGCTACATTAAATGTAAAATCGCTCTAAAATGCTTCTAAGTGCCTTAAAATTGAGTTTAAAGTTTACCAAGACCATAATTAAAAAGAAAAAATTTGGATTACATGGAAATTTAAGTAGTGATCACGAATTAAAGCTAGAATCGCTCTAAGACGGTTCTAAGTGCCTTAAAATTGAGTTTAAAGAATTCCATGACAAAAATTATAAATGCTACATTAAAAGTAAAATCGCTCTAAAATGCTTCTAAGTGCCTTAAAATTGAGTTTAAAGTTTACCAAGACCATAATTAAAAAGAAAAAATTTGGATTACATGGAAATTTAAGTAGTGATCACGAATTAAAGCTAGAATCGCTCTAAGACGGTTCTAAGTGCCTTAAAATTGAGTTTAAAGAATTCCATGACAAAAATTATAAATGCTACATTAAATGTGAAATCGCTCTAAAATGCTTCTAAGTGCCTTAAAATTGAGTTTAAAGTTTACCAAGACCATAATTAAAAAGAAAAAATTTGGATTACATGGAAATTTAAGTAGTGATCACGAATTAAAGCTAGAATCGCTCTAAGGCGGTTCTAAGTGCCTTAAAATTGAGTTTAAAGAATTCCATGACAAAAATTATAAATGCTACATTAAATGTAAAATCGCTCTAAAATGCTTCTAAGTGCCTTAAAATTGAGTTTAAAGTTTACCAAGACCATAATTAAAAAGAATAAATTTGGATTACATGGAAATTTAAGTAGTGATCACGAATTAAAGCTAGAATCGCTCTAAGATGGTTCTAAGTGCCTTAAAATTGAGTTTAAAGAATTCCATGACAAAAATTATAAATGCTACATTAAATGTAAAATCGCTCTAAAATGCTTCTAAGTGCCTTAAAATTGAGTTTAAAGTTTACCAAGACCATAATTAAAAAGAAAAAATTTGGATTACATGGAAATTTAAGTAGTGATCACGAATTAAAGCTAGAATCGCTCTAAGACGGTTCTAAGTGCCTTAAAATTGAGTTTAAAGAATTCCATGACAAAAATTATAAATGCTACATTAAATGTGAAATCGCTCTAAAATGCTTCTAAGTGCCTTAAAATTGAGTTTAAAGTTTACCAAGACCATAATTAAAAAGAAAAAATTTGGATTACATGGAAATTTAAGTAGTGATCACGAATTAAAGCTAGAATCGCTCTAAGACGGTTCTAAGTGCCTTAAAATTGAGTTTAAAGAATTCCATGACAAAAATTATAAATGTTACATTAAATATAAAACCGCTCTAAAATGCTTCTAAGTGCCTTAAAATTGAGTTTAAAGTTTACCAAGACCATAATTAAAAAGAAAAAATTTGGATTACATGGAAATTTAAGTAGTGATCACGAATTAAAGCTAGAATCGCTCTAAGACGGTTCTAAGTGCCTTAAAATTGAGTTTAAAGAATTCCATGACAAAAATTATAAATGCTACATTAAATGTAAAATCGCTCTAAAATGCTTCTAAGTGCCTTAAAATTGAGTTTAAAGTTTACCAAGACCATAATTAAAAAGAAAAAATTTGGATTACATGGAAATTTAAGTAGTGATCACGAATTAAAGCTAGAATCGCTCTAAGACGGTTCTAAGTGCCTTAAAATTGAGTTTAAAGAATTCCATGACAAAAATTATAAATGCTACATTAAATGTAAAATCGCTCTAAAATGCTTCTAAGTGCCTTAAAATTGAGTTTAAAGTTTACCAAGACCATAATTAAAAAGAAAAAATTTGGATTACATGGAAATTTAAGTAGTGATCACGAATTAAAGCTAGAATCGCTCTAAGACGGTTCTAAGTGCCTTAAAATTGAGTTTAAAGAATTCCATGACAAAAATTATAAATGCTACATTAAATGTAAAATCGCTCTAAAATGCTTCTAAGTGCCTTAAAATTGAGTTTAAAGTTTACCAAGACCATAATTAAAAAGAAAAAATTTGGATTACATGGAAATTTAAGTAGTGATCACGAATTAAAGCTAGAATCGCTCTAAGGCGGTTCTAAGTGCCTTAAAATTGAGTTTAAAGAATTCCATGACAAAAATTATAAATGCTACATTAAATGTAAAATCGCTCTAAAATGCTTCTAAGTGCCTTAAAATTGAGTTTAAAGTTTACCAAGACCATAATTAAAAAGAAAAAATTTGGATTACATGGAAATTTAAGTAGTGATTTAAAGCTAGAATCGCTCTAAGACGGTTCTAAGTGCCTTAAAATTGAGTTTAAAGTTTACCAAGACCATAATTAAAAAGAAAAAATTTGGATTACATGGAAATTTAAGTAGTGATCACGAATTAAAGCTAGAATCGCTCTAAGACGGTTCTAAGTGCCTTAAAATTGAGTTTAAAGAATTCCATGACAAAAATTATAAATGCTACATTAAAAGTAAAATCGCTCTAAAATGCTTCTAAGTGCCTTAAAATTGAGTTTAAAGTTTACCAAGACCATAATTAAAAAGAAAAAATTTGGATTACATGGAAATTTAAGTAGTGATCACGAATTAAAGCTAGAATCGCTCTAAGACGGTTCTAAGTGCCTTAAAATTGAGTTTAAAGAATTCCATGACAAAAATTATAAATGCTACATCAAATGTAAAATCGCTCTAAAATGCTTTTAAGTGCCTTAAAATTGAGTTTAAAGTTTACCAAGACCATAATTAAAAAGAAAAAATTTGGATTACATGGAAATTTAAGTAGTGATCACGAATTAAAGCTAGAATCGCTCTAAGACGGTTCTAAGTGCCTTAAAATTGAGTTTAAACAATTCCATGACAAAAATTATAAATGCTACATTAAATGTGAAATGTGAAATGTGAAATCGCTCTAAAATGCTTCTAAGTGCCTTAAAATTGAGTTTAAAGTTTACCAAGACCATAATTAAAAAGAAAAAATTTGGATTACATGGAAATTTAAGTAGTGATCACGAATTAAAGCTAGAATCGCTCTAAGACGGTTCTAAGTGCCTTAAAATTGAGTTTAAAGAATTCCATGACAAAAATTATAAATGCTACATTAAATGTAAAATCGCTCTAAAATGCTTCTAAGTGCCTTAAAATTGAGTTTAAAGTTTACCAAGACCATAATTAAAAAGAAAAAATTTGGATTACATGGAAATTTAAGTAGTGATCACGAATTAAAGCTAGAATCGCTCTAAGACGGTTCTAAGTGCCTTAAAATTGAGTTTAAAGAATTCCATGACAAAAATTATAAATGCTACATTAAATGTAAAATCGCTCTAAAATGCTTCTAAGTGCCTTAAAATTGAGTTTAAAGTTTACCAAGACCATAATTAAAAAGAAAAAATTTGGATTACATGGAAATTTAAGTAGTGATCACGAATTAAAGCTAGAATCGCTCTAAGACGGTTCTAAGTGCCTTAAAATTGAGTTTAAAGAATTCCATGACAAAAATTATAAATGCTACATTAAATGTGAAATCGCTCTAAAATGCTTCTAAGTGCCTTAAAATTGAGTTTAAAGTTTACCAAGACCATAATTAAAAAGAAAAAATTTGGATTACATGGAAATTTAAGTAGTGATCACGAATTAAAGCTAGAATCGCTCTAAGACGGTTCTAAGTGCCTTAAAATTGAGTTTAAAGAATTCCATGACAAAAATTATAAATGCTACATTAAATGTAAAATCGCTCTAAAATGCTTCTAAGTGCCTTAAAATTGAGTTTAAAGTTTACCAAGACCATAATTAAAAAGAAAAAATTTGGATTACATGGAAATTTAAGTAGTGATCACGAATTAAAGCTAGAATCGCTCTAAGACGGTTCTAAGTGCCTTAAAATTGAGTTTAAAGAATTCCATGACAAAAATTATAAATGCTACATTAAATGTAAAATCGCTCTAAAATGCTTCTAAGTGCCTTAAAATTGAGTTTAAAGTTTACCAAGACCATAATTAAAAAGAAAAAATTTGGATTACATGGAAATTTAAGTAGTGATCACGAATTAAAGCTAGAATCGCTCTAAGACGGTTCTAAGTGCCTTAAAATTGAGTTTAAAGAATTCCATGACAAAAATTATAAATGCTACATTAAATGTAAAATCGCTCTAAAATGCTTCTAAGTGCCTTAAAATTGAGTTTAAAGTTTACCAAGACCATAATTAAAAAGAAAAAATTTGGATTACATGGAAATTTAAGTAGTGATCACGAATTAAAGCTAGAATCGCTCTAAGACGGTTCTAAGTGCCTTAAAATTGAGTTTAAAGAATTCCATGACAAAAATTATAAATGCTACATTAAATGTAAAATCGCTCTAAAATGCTTCTAAGTGCCTTAAAATTGAGTTTAAAGTTTACCAAGACCATAATTAAAAAGAAAAAATTTGGATTACATGGAAATTTAAGTAGTGATCACGAATTAAAGCTAGAATCGCTCTAAGACGGTTCTAAGTGCCTTAAAATTGAGTTTAAAGAATTCCATGACAAAAATTATAAATGCTACATTAAATGTAAAATCGCTCTAAAATGCTTCTAAGTGCCTTAAAATTGAGTTTAAAGTTTACCAAGACCATAATTAAAAAGAAAAAATTTGGATTACATGGAAATTTAAGTAGTGATCACGAATTAAAGCTAGAATCGCTCTAAGGCGGTTCTAAGTGCCTTAAAATTGAGTTTAAAGAATTCCATGACAAAAATTATAAATGCTACATTAAATGTAAAATCGCTCTAAAATGCTTCTAAGTGCCTTAAAATTGAGTTTAAAGTTTACCAAGACCATAATTAAAAAGAAAAAATTTGGATTACATGGAAATTTAAGTAGTGATCACGAATTAAAGCTAGAATCGCTCTAAGACGGTTCTAAGTGCCTTAAAATTGAGTTTAAAGAATTCCATGACAAAAATTATAAATGCTACATTAAATGTGAAATCGCTCTAAAATGCTTCTAAGTGCCTTAAAATTGAGTTTAAAGTTTACCAAGACCATAATTAAAAAGAAAAATTTGGATTACATGGAAATTTAAGTAGTGATCACGAATTAAAGCTAGAATCGCTCTAAGACGGTTCTAAGTGCCTTAAAATTGAGTTTAAAGAATTCCATGACAAAAATTATAAATGCTACATTAAATGTAAAATCGCTCTAAAATGCTTCTAAGTGCCTTAAAATTGAGTTTAAAGTTTACCAAGACCATAATTAAAAAGAAAAAATTTGGATTACATGGAAATTTAAGTAGTGATCACGAATTAAAGCTAGAATCGTTCTAAGACGGTTCTAAGTGCCTTAAAATTGAGTTTAAAGAATTCCATGACAAAAATTATAAATGCTACATTAAATGTAAAATCGCTCTAAAATGCTTCTAAGTGCCTTAAAATTGAGTTTAAAGTTTACCAAGACCATAATTAAAAAGAAAAAATTTGGATTACATGGAAATTTAAGTAGTGATCACGAATTAAAGCTAGAATCGCTCTAAGACGGTTCTAAGTGCCTTAAAATTGAGTTTAAAGAATTCCATGACAAAAATTATAAATGCTACATTAAATGTAAAATCGCTCTAAAATGCTTCTAAGTGCCTTAAAATTGAGTTTAAAGTTTACCAAGACCATAATTAAAAAGAAAAAATTTGGATTACATGGAAATTTAAGTAGTGATCACGAATTAAAGCTAGAATCGCTCTAAGGCGGTTCTAAGTGCCTTAAAATTGAGTTTAAAGAATTCCATGACAAAAATTATAAATGCTACATTAAATGTAAAATCGCTCTAAAATGCTTCTAAGTGCCTTAAAATTGAGTTTAAAGTTTACCAAGACCATAATTAAAAAGAAAAAATTTGGATTACATGGAAATTTAAGTAGTGATCACGAATTAAAGCTAGAATCGCTCTAAGACGGTTCTAAGTGCCTTAAAATTGAGTTTAAAGAATTCCATGACAAAAATTATAAATGCTACATTAAATGTGAAATCGCTCTAAAATGCTTCTAAGTGCCTTAAAATTGAGTTTAAAGTTTACCAAGACCATAATTAAAAAGAAAAAATTTGGATTACATGGAAATTTAAGTAGTGATCACGAATTAAAGCTAGAATCGCTCTAAAACGGTTCTAAGTGCCTTAAAATTGAGTTTAAAGAATTCCATGACAAAAATTATAAATGCTACATTAAATGTAAAATCGCTCTAAAATGCTTCTAAGTGCCTTAAAATTGAGTTTAAAGTTTACCAAGACCATAATTAAAAAGAAAAAATTTGGATTACATGGAAATTTAAGTAGTGATCACGAATTAAAGCTAGAATCGCTCTAAGACGGTTCTAAGTGCCTTAAAATTGAGTTTAAAGAATTCCATGACAAAAATTATAAATGCTACATTAAATGTAAAATCGCTCTAAAATGCTTCTAAGTGCCTTAAAATTGAGTTTAAAGTTTACCAAGACCATAATTAAAAAGAAAAAATTTGGATTACATGGAAATTTAAGTAGTGATCACGAATTAAAGCTAGAATCGCTCTAAGACGGTTCTAAGTGCCTTAAAATTGAGTTTAAAGAATTCCATGACAAAAATTATAAATGCTACATTAAAAGTAAAATCGCTCTAAAATGCTTCTAAGTGCCTTAAAATTGAGTTTAAAGTTTACCAAGACCATAATTAAAAAGAAAAAATTTGGATTACATGGAAATTTAAGTAGTGATCACGAATTAAAGCTAGAATCGCTCTAAGACGGTTCTAAGTGCCTTAAAATTGAGTTTAAAGAATTCCATGACAAAAATTATAAATGCTACATCAAATGTAAAATCGCTCTAAAATGCTTTTAAGTGCCTTAAAATTGAGTTTAAAGTTTACCAAGACCATAATTAAAAAGAAAAAATTTGGATTACATGGAAATTTAAGTAGTGATCACGAATTAAAGCTAGAATCGCTCTAAGACGGCTCTAAGTGCCTTAAAATTGAGTTTAAACAATTCCATGACAAAAATTATAAATGCTACATTAAATGTGAAATGTGAAATGTGAAATCGCTCTAAAATGCTTCTAAGTGCCTTAAAATTGAGTTTAAAGTTTACCAAGACCATAATTAAAAAGAAAAAATTTGGATTACATGGAAATTTAAGTAGTGATCACGAATTAAAGCTAGAATCGCTCTAAGACGGTTCTAAGTGCCTTAAAATTGAGTTTAAAGAATTCCATGACAAAAATTATAAATGCTACATTAAATGTAAAATCGCTCTAAAATGCTTCTAAGTGCCTTAAAATTGAGTTTAAAGTTTACCAAGACCATAATTAAAAAGAAAAAATTTGGATTACATGGAAATTTAAGTAGTGATCACGAATTAAAGCTAGAATCGCTCTAAGACGGTTCTAAGTGCCTTAAAATTGAGTTTAAAGAATTCCATGACAAAAATTATAAATGCTACATTAAATGTGAAATCGCTCTAAAATGCTTCTAAGTGCCTTAAAATTGAGTTTAAAGTTTACCAAGACCATAATTAAAAAGAAAAAATTTGGATTACATGGAAATTTAAGTAGTGATCACGAATTAAAGCTAGAATCGCTCTAAGACGGTTCTAAGTGCCTTAAAATTGAGTTTAAAGAATTCCAGGACAAAAATTATAAATTCTACATTAAATGTAAAATCGCTCTAAAATGCTTCTAAGTGCCTTAAAATTGAGTTTAAAGTTTACCAAGACCATAATTAAAAAGAAAAAATTTGGATTACATGGAAATTTAAGTAGTGATCACGAATTAAAGCTAGAATCGCTCTAAGACGGTTCTAAGTGCCTTAAAATTGAGTTTAAAGAATTCCATGACAAAAATTATAAATGCTACATTAAATGTAAAATCGCACTAAAATGCTTCTAAGTGCCTTAAAATTGAGTTTAAAGTTTACCAAGACCATAATTAAAAAGAAAAAATTTGGATTACATGGAAATTTAAGTAGTGATCACGAATTAAAGCTAGAATCGCTCTAAGACGGTTCTAAGTGCCTTAAAATTGAGTTTAAAGAATTCCATGACAAAAATTATAAATGCTACATTAAATGTAAAATCGCTCTAAAATGCTTCTAAGTGCCTTAAAATTGAGTTTAAAGTTTACCAAGACCATAATTAAAAAGAAAAAATTTGGATTACATGGAAATTTAAGTAGTGATCACGAATTAAAGCTAGAATCGCTCTAAGACGGTTCTAAGTGCCTTAAAATTGAGTTTAAAGAATTCCATGACAAAAATTATAAATGCTACATTAAATGTGAAATCGCTCTAAAATGCTTCTAAGTGCCTTAAAATTGAGTTTAAAGTTTACCAAGACCATAATTAAAAAGAAAAAATTTGGATTACATGGAAATTTAAGTAGTGATCACGAATTAAAGCTAGAATCGCTCTAAGACGGTTCTAAGTGCCTTAAAATTGAGTTTAAAGAATTCCATGACAAAAATTATAAATGCTACATTAAATGTAAAATCGCTCTAAAATGCTTCTAAGTGCCTTAAAATTGAGTTTAAAGTTTACCAAGACCATAATTAAAAAGAAAAAATTTGGATTACATGGAAATTTAAGTAGTGATCACGAATTAAAGCTAGAATCGCTCTAAGACGGTTCTAAGTGCCTTAAAATTGAGTTTAAAGAATTCCATGACAAAAATTATAAATGCTACATTAAATGTAAAATCGCTCTAAAATGCTTCTAAGTGCCTTAAAATTGAGTTTAAAGTTTACCAAGACCATAATTAAAAAGAAAAAATTTGGATTACATGGAAATTTAAGTAGTGATCACGAATTAAAGCTAGAATCGCTCTAAGACGGTTCTAAGTGCCTTAAAATTGAGTTTAAAGAATTCCATGACAAAAATTATAAATGCTACATTAAAAGTAAAATCGCTCTAAAATGCTTCTAAGTGCCTTAAAATTGAGTTTAAAGTTTACCAAGACCATAATTAAAAAGAAAAAATTTGGATTACATGGAAATTTAAGTAGTGATCACGAATTAAAGCTAGAATCGCTCTAAGACGGTTCTAAGTGCCTTAAAATTGAGTTTAAAGAATTCCATGACAAAAATTATAAATGCTACATCAAATGTAAAATCGCTCTAAAATGCTTTTAAGTGCCTTAAAATTGAGTTTAAAGTTTACCAAGACCATAATTAAAAAGAAAAAATTTGGATTACATGGAAATTTAAGTAGTGATCACGAATTAAAGCTAGAATCGCTCTAAGACGGTTCTAAGTGCCTTAAAATTGAGTTTAAACAATTCCATGACAAAAATTATAAATGCTACATTAAATGTGAAATGTGAAATGTGAAATCGCTCTAAAATGCTTCTAAGTGCCTTAAAATTGAGTTTAAAGTTTACCAAGACCATAATTAAAAAGAAAAAATTTGGATTACATGGAAATTTAAGTAGTGATCACGAATTAAAGCTAGAATCGCTCTAAGACGGTTCTAAGTGCCTTAAAATTGAGTTTAAAGAATTCCATGACAAAAATTATAAATGCTACATTAAATGTAAAATCGCTCTAAAATGCTTCTAAGTGCCTTAAAATTGAGTTTAAAGTTTACCAAGACCATAATTAAAAAGAAAAAATTTGGATTACATGGAAATTTAAGTAGTGATCACGAATTAAAGCTAGAATCGCTCTAAGACGGTTCTAAGTGCCTTAAAATTGAGTTTAAAGAATTCCATGACAAAAATTATAAATGCTACATTAAATGTGAAATCGCTCTAAAATGCTTCTAAGTGCCTTAAAATTGAGTTTAAAGTTTACCAAGACCATAATTAAAAAGAAAAAATTTGGATTACATGGAAATTTAAGTAGTGATCACGAATTAAAGCTAGAATCGCTCTAAGACGGTTCTAAGTGCCTTAAAATTGAGTTTAAAGAATTCCATGACAAAAATTATAAATGCTACATTAAATGTAAAATCGCTCTAAAATGCTTCTAAGTGCCTTAAAATTGAGTTTAAAGTTTACCAAGACCATAATTAAAAAGAAAAAATTTGGATTACATGGAAATTTAAGTAGTGATCACGAATTAAAGCTAGAATCGCTCTAAGACGGTTCTAAGTGCCTTAAAATTGAGTTTAAAGAATTCCATGACAAAAATTATAAATGCTACATTAAATGTAAAATCGCTCTAAAATGCTTCTAAGTGCCTTAAAATTGAGTTTAAAGTTTACCAAGACCATAATTAAAAAGAAAAAATTTGGATTACATGGAAATTTAAGTAGTGATCACGAATTAAAGCTAGAATCGCTCTAAGACGGTTCTAAGTGCCTTAAAATTGAGTTTAAAGAATTCCATGACAAAAATTATAAATGCTACATTAAATGTAAAATCGCTCTAAAATGCTTCTAAGTGCCTTAAAATTGAGTTTAAAGTTTACCAAGACCATAATTAAAAAGAAAAAATTTGGATTACATGGAAATTTAAGTAGTGATCACGAATTAAAGCTAGAATCGCTCTAAGGCGGTTCTAAGTGCCTTAAAATTGAGTTTAAAGAATTCCATGACAAAAATTATAAATGCTACATTAAATGTAAAATCGCTCTAAAATGCTTCTAAGTGCCTTAAAATTGAGTTTAAAGT
The DNA here is from genome assembly GCA_963082915.1 of Dolichopus griseipennis. Classification (NCBI taxonomy): domain Eukaryota; kingdom Metazoa; phylum Arthropoda; class Insecta; order Diptera; family Dolichopodidae; genus Dolichopus; species Dolichopus griseipennis. The sequence continues at coordinate 22,316 of CAUJBZ010000179.1, forward strand.
TTACCAAGACCATAATTAAAAAGAAAAAATTTGGATTACATGGAAATTTAAGTAGTGATCACGAATTAAAGCTAGAATCGCTCTAAGACGGTTCTAAGTGCCTTAAAATTGAGTTTAAAGAATTCCATGACAAAAATTATAAATGCTACATTAAATGTAAAATCGCTCTAAAATGCTTCTAAGTGCCTTAAAATTGAGTTTAAAGTTTACCAAGACCATAATTAAAAAGAAAAAATTTGGATTACATGGAAATTTAAGTAGTGATCACGAATTAAAGCTAGAATCGCTCTAAGACGGTTCTAAGTGCCTTAAAATTGAGTTTAAAGAATTCCATGACAAAAATTATAAATGCTACATTAAATGTAAAATCGCTCTAAAATGCTTCTAAGTGCCTTAAAATTGAGTTTAAAGTTTACCAAGACCATAATTAAAAAGAAAAAATTTGGATTACATGGAAATTTAAGTAGTGATCACGAATTAAAGCTAGAATCGCTCTAAGACGGTTCTAAGTGCCTTAAAATTGAGTTTAAAGAATTCCATGACAAAAATTATAAATGCTACATTAAATGTAAAATCGCTCTAAAATGCTTCTAAGTGCCTTAAAATTGAGTTTAAAGTTTACCAAGACCATAATTAAAAAGAAAAAATTTGGATTACATGGAAATTTAAGTAGTGATCACGAATTAAAGCTAGAATCGCTCTAAGACGGTTCTAAGTGCCTTAAAATTGAGTTTAAAGAATTCCATGACAAAAATTATAAATGCTACATTAAAAGTAAAATCGCTCTAAAATGCTTCTAAGTGCCTTAAAATTGAGTTTAAAGTTTACCAAGACCATAATTAAAAAGAAAAAATTTGGATTACATGGAAATTTAAGTAGTGATCACGAATTAAAGCTAGAATCGCTCTAAGACGGTTCTAAGTGCCTTAAAATTGAGTTTAAAGAATTCCATGACAAAAATTATAAATGCTACATCAAATGTAAAATCGCTCTAAAATGCTTTTAATTGCCTTAAAATTGAGTTTAAAGTTTACCAAGACCATAATTAAAAAGAAAAAATTTGGATTACATGGAAATTTAAGTAGTGATCACGAATTAAAGCTAGAATCGCTCTAAGACGGTTCTAAGTGCCTTAAAATTGAGTTTAAACAATTCCATGACAAAAATTATAAATGCTACATTAAATGTGAAATGTGAAATGTGAAATCGCTCTAAAATGCTTCTAAGTGCCTTAAAATTGAGTTTAAAGTTTACCAAGACCATAATTAAAAAGAAAAAATTTGGATTACATGGAAATTTAAGTAGTGATCACGAATTAAAGCTAGAATCGCTCTAAGACGGTTCTAAGTGCCTTAAAATTGAGTTTAAAGAATTCCATGACAAAAATTATAAATGCTACATTAAATGTAAAATCGCTCTAAAATGCTTCTAAGTGCCTTAAAATTGAGTTTAAAGTTTACCAAGACCATAATTAAAAAGAAAAAATTTGGATTACATGGAAATTTAAGTAGTGATCACGAATTAAAGCTAGAATCGCTCTAAGGCGGTTCTAAGTGCCTTAAAATTGAGTTTAAAGAATTCCATGACAAAAATTATAAATGCTACATTAAATGTAAAATCGCTCTAAAATGCTTCTAAGTGCCTTAAAATTGAGTTTAAAGTTTACCAAGACCATAATTAAAAAGAAAAAATTTGGATTACATGGAAATTTAAGTAGTGATCACGAATTAAAGCTAGAATCGCTCTAAGACGGTTCTAAGTGCCTTAAAATTGAGTTTAAAGAATTCCATGACAAAAATTATAAATGCTACATTAAATGTGAAATCGCTCTAAAATGCTTCTAAGTGCCTTAAAATTGAGTTTAAAGTTTACCAAGACCATAATTAAAAAGAAAAAATTTGGATTACATGGAAATTTAAGTAGTGATCACGAATTAAAGCTAGAATCGCTCTAAGACGGTTCTAAGTGCCTTAAAATTGAGTTTAAAGAATTCCATGACAAAAATTATAAATGCTACATTAAATGTAAAATCGCTCTAAAATGCTTCTAAGTGCCTTAAAATTGAGTTTAAAGTTTACCAAGACCATAATTAAAAAGAAAAAATTTGGATTACATGGAAATTTAAGTAGTGATCACGAATTAAAGCTAGAATCGCTCTAAGACGGTTCTAAGTGCCTTAAAATTGAGTTTAAAGAATTCCATGACAAAAATTATAAATGCTACATTAAATGTAAAATCGCTCTAAAATGCTTCTAAGTGCCTTAAAATTGAGTTTAAAGTTTACCAAGACCATAATTAAAAAGAAAAAATTTGGATTACATGGAAATTTAAGTAGTGATCACGAATTAAAGCTAGAATCGCTCTAAGGCGGTTCTAAGTGCCTTAAAATTGAGTTTAACGAATTCCATGACAAAAATTATAAATGCTACATTAAAAGTAAAATCGCTCTAAAATGCTTCTAAGTGCCTTAAAATTGAGTTTAAAGTTTACCAAGACCATAATTAAAAAGAAAAAATTTGGATTACATGGAAATTTAAGTAGTGATCACGAATTAAAGCTAGAATCGCTCTAAGACGGTTCTAAGTGCCTTAAAATTGAGTTTAAAGAATTCCATGACAAAAATTATAAATGCTACATCAAATGTAAAATCGCTCTAAAATGCTTTTAAGTGCCTTAAAATTGAGTTTAAAGTTTACCAAGACCATAATTAAAAAGAAAAAATTTGGATTACATGGAAATTTAAGTAGTGATCACGAATTAAAGCTAGAATCGCTCTAAGACGGTTCTAAGTGCCTTAAAATTGAGTTTAAACAATTCCATGACAAAAATTATAAATGCTACATTAAATGTGAAATGTGAAATGTGAAATCGCTCTAAAATGCTTCTAAGTGCCTTAAAATTGAGTTTAAAGTTTACCAAGACCATAATTAAAAAGAAAAAATTTGGATTACATGGAAATTTAAGTAGTGATCACGAATTAAAGCTAGAATCGCTCTAAGACGGTTCTAAGTGCCTTAAAATTGAGTTTAAAGAATTCCATGACAAAAATTATAAATGCTACATTAAATGTAAAATCGCTCTAAAATGCTTCTAAGTGCCTTAAAATTGAGTTTAAAGTTTACCAAGACCATAATTAAAAAGAAAAAATTTGGATTACATGGAAATTTAAGTAGTGATCACGAATTAAAGCTAGAATCGCTCTAAGACGGTTCTAAGTGCCTTAAAATTGAGTTTAAAGAATTCCATGACAAAAATTATAAATGCTACATTAAATGTAAAATCGCTCTAAAATGCTTCTAAGTGCCTTAAAATTGAGTTTAAAGTTTACCAAGACCATAATTAAAAAGAAAAAATTTGGATTACATGGAAATTTAAGTAGTGATCACGAATTAAAGCTAGGAATCGCTCTAAGATAGTTCTAAGTGCCTTAAAATTGAGTTTAAAGAATTCCATGACAAAAATTATAAATGCTACATTAAATGTGAAATCGCTCTAAAATGCTTCTAAGTGCCTTAAAATTGAGTTTAAAGTTTACCAAGACCATAATTAAAAAGAAAAAATTTGGATTACATGGAAATTTAAGTAGTGATCACGAATTAAAGCTAGAATCGCTCTAAGACGGTTCTAAGTGCCTTAAAATTGAGTTTAAAGAATTCCATGACAAAAATTATAAATGCTACATTAAATGTAAAATCGCTCTAAAATGCTTCTAAGTGCCTTAAAATTGAGTTTAAAGTTTACCAAGACCATAATTAAAAAGAAAAAATTTGGATTACATGGAAATTTAAGTAGTGATCACGAATTAAAGCTAGAATCGCTCTAAGACGGTTCTAAGTGCCTTAAAATTGAGTTTAAAGAATTCCATGACAAAAATTATAAATGCTATATTAAATGTAAAATCGCTCTAAAATGCTTCTAAGTGCCTTAAAATTGAGTTTAAAGTTTACCAAGACCATAATTAAAAAGAAAAAATTTGGATTACATGGAAATTTAAGTAGTGATCACGAATTAAAGCTAGAATCGCTCTAAGACGGTTCTAAGTGCCTTAAAATTGAGTTTAAAGAATTCCATGACAAAAATTATAAATGCTACATTAAATGTAAAATCGCTCTAAAATGCTTCTAAGTGCCTTAAAATTGAGTTTAAAGTTTACCAAGACCATAATTAAAAAGAAAAAATTTGGATTACATGGAAATTTAAGTAGTGATCACGAATTAAAGCTAGAATCGCTCTAAGGCGGTTCTAAGTGCCTTAAAATTGAGTTTAACGAATTCCATGACAAAAATTATAAATGCTACATTAAATGTAAAATCGCTCTAAAATGCTTCTAAGTGCCTTAAAATTGAGTTTAAAGTTTACCAAGACCATAATTAAAAAGAAAAAATTTGGATTACATGAAAATTTAAGTAGTGATCACGAATTAAAGCTAGAATCGCTCTAAGACGGTTCTAAGTGCCTTAAAATTGAGTTTAAAGAATTCCATGACAAAAATTATAAATGCTACATTAAATGTAAAATCGCTCTAAAATGCTTCTAAGTGCCTTAAAATTGAGTTTAAAGTTTACCAAGACCATAATTAAAAAGAAAAAATTTGGATTACATGGAAATTTAAGTAGTGATCACGAATTAAAGCTAGAATCGCTCTAAGACGGTTCTAAGTGCCTTAAAATTGAGTTTAAAGAATTCCATGACAAAAATTATAAATGCTACATTAAATGTAAAATCGCTCTAAAATGCTTCTAAGTGCCTTAAAATTGAGTTTAAAGTTTACCAAGACCATAATTAAAAAGAAAAAATTTGGATTACATGGAAATTTAAGTAGTGATCACGAATTAAAGCTAGAATCGCTCTAAGACGGTTCTAAGTGCCTTAACATTGAGTTTAAAGAATTCCATGACAAAAATTATAAATGCTACATTAAATGTAAAATCGCTCTAAAATGCTTCTAAGTACCTTAAAATTGAGTTTAAAGTTTACCAAGACCATAATTAAAAAGAAAAAATTTGGATTACATGGAAATTTAAGTAGTGATCACGAATTAAAGCTAGAATCACTCTAAGGCGGTTCTAAGTGCCTTAAAATTGAGTTTAAAGAATTCCATGACAAAAATTATAAATGCTACATTAAATGTAAAATCGCTCTAAAATGCTTCTAAGTGCCTTAAAATTGAGTTTAAAGTTTACCAAGACCATAATTAAAAAGAAAAAATTTGGATTACATGGAAATTTAAGTAGTGATCACGAATTAAAGCTAGGAATCGCTCTAAGATGGTTCTAAGTGCCTTAAAATTGAGTTTAAAGAATTCCATGACAAAAATTATAAATGCTACATTAAATGTGAAATCGCTCTAAAATGCTTCTAAGTGCCTTAAAATTGAGTTTAAAGTTTACCAAGACCATAATTAAAAAGAAAAAATTTGGATTACATGGAAATTTAAGTAGTGATCACGAATTAAAGCTAGAATCGCTCTAAGACGGTTCTAAGTGCCTTAAAATTGAGTTTAAAGAATTCCATGACAAAAATTATAAATGCTACATTAAATGTAAAATCGCTCTAAAATGCTTCTAAGTGCCTTAAAATTGAGTTTAAAGTTTACCAAGACCATAATTAAAAAGAAAAAATTTGGATTACATGGAAATTTAAGTAGTGATCACGAATTAAAGCTAGAATCGCTCTAAGACGGTTCTAAGTGCCTTAAAATTGAGTTTAAAGAATTCCATGACAAAAATTATAAATGCTACATTAAATGTAAAATCGCTCTAAAATGCTTCTAAGTGCCTTAAAATTGAGTTTAAAGTTTACCAAGACCATAATTAAAAAGAAAAAATTTGGATTACATGGAAATTTAAGTAGTGATCACGAATTAAAGCTAGAATCGCTCTAAGACGGTTCTAAGTGCCTTAAAATTGAGTTTAAAGAATTCCATGACAAAAATTATAAATGCTACATTAAATGTAAAATCGCTCTAAAATGCTTCTAAGTGCCTTAAAATTGAGTTTAAAGTTTACCAAGACCATAATTAAAAAGAAAAAATTTGGATTACATGGAAATTTAAGTAGTGATCACGAATTAAAGCTAGAATCGCTCTAAGGCGGTTCTAAGTGCCTTAAAATTGAGTTTAACGAATTCCATGACAAAAATTATAAATGCTACATTAAATGTAAAATCGCTCTAAAATGCTTCTAAGTGCCTTAAAATTGAGTTTAAAGTTTACCAAGACCATAATTAAAAAGAAAAAATTTGGATTACATGAAAATTTAAGTAGTGATCACGAATTAAAGCTAGAATCGCTCTAAGACGGTTCTAAGTGCCTTAAAATTGAGTTTAAAGAATTCCATGACAAAAATTATAAATGCTACATTAAATGTAAAATCGCTCTAAAATGCTTCTAAGTGCCTTAAAATTGAGTTTAAAGTTTACCAAGACCATAATTAAAAAGAAAAAATTTGGATTACATGGAAATTTAAGTAGTGATCACGAATTAAAGCTAGAATCGCTCTAAGACGGTTCTAAGTGCCTTAAAATTGAGTTTAAAGAATTCCATGACAAAAATTATAAATGCTACATTAAATGTAAAATCGCTCTAAAATGCTTCTAAGTGCCTTAAAATTGAGTTTAAAGTTTACCAAGACCATAATTAAAAAGAAAAAATTTGGATTACATGGAAATTTAAGTAGTGATCACGAATTAAAGCTAGAATCGCTCTAAGACGGTTCTAAGTGCCTTAACATTGAGTTTAAAGAATTCCATGACAAAAATTATAAATGCTACATTAAATGTAAAATCGCTCTAAAATGCTTCTAAGTACCTTAAAATTGAGTTTAAAGTTTACCAAGACCATAATTAAAAAGAAAAAATTTGGATTACATGGAAATTTAAGTAGTGATCACGAATTAAAGCTAGAATCACTCTAAGGCGGTTCTAAGTGCCTTAAAATTGAGTTTAAAGAATTCCATGACAAAAATTATAAATGCTACATTAAATGTAAAATCGCTCTAAAATGCTTCTAAGTGCCTTAAAATTGAGTTTAAAGTTTACCAAGACCATAATTAAAAAGAAAAAATTTGGATTACATGGAAATTTAAGTAGTGATCACGAATTAAAGCTAGAATCGCTCTAAGACGGTTCTAAGTGCCTTAACATTGAGTTTAAAGAATTCCATGACAAAAATTATAAATGCTACATTAAATGTAAAATCGCTCTAAAATGCTTCTAAGTGCCTTAAAATTGAGTTTAAAGTTTACCAAGACCATAATTAAAAAGAAAAAATTTGGATTACATGGAAATTTAAGTAGTGATCACGAATTAAAGCTAGAATCGCTCTAAGGCGGTTCTAAGTGCCTTAAAATTGAGTTTAAAGAATTCCATGACAAAAATTATAAATGCTACATTAAATGTAAAATCGCTCTAAAATGCTTCTAAGTGCCTTAAAATTGAGTTTAAAGTTTACCAAGACCATAATTAAAAAGAAAAAATTTGGATTACATGGAAATTTAAGTAGTGATCACGAATTAAAGCTAGAATCGCTCTAAGATGGTTCTAAGTGCCTTAAAATTGAGTTTAAAGAATTCCATGGCAAAAATTATAAATGCTATATTAAATGTAAAATCGCTCTAAAATGCTTCTAAAATTAAAGTTTACCAAGACCATAATTAAAAAGAAAAAATTTGGATTACATGGAAATTTAAGTAGTGATCACGAATTAAAGCTAGAATCGCTCTAAGACGGTTCTAAGTGCCTTAAAATTGAGTTTAAAGAATTCCATGACAAAAATTATAAATGCTACATTAAATGTAAAATCGCTCTAAAATGCTTCTAAGTGCCTTAAAATTGAGTTTAAAGTTTACCAAGACCATAATTAAAAAGAAAAAATTTGGATTACATGGAAATTTAAGTAGTGATCACGAATTAAAGCTAGAATCGCTCTAAGACGGTTCTAAGTGCCTTAAAATTGAGTTTAAAGAATTCCATGACAAAAATTATAAATGCTACATTAAATGTAAAATCGCTCTAAAATGCTTCTAAGTGCCTTAAAATTGAGTTTAAAGTTTACCAAGACCATAATTAAAAAGAAAAAATGTGGATTACATGGAAATTTAAGTAGTGATCACGAATTAAAGCTAGAATCGCTCTAAGACGGTTCTAAGTGCCTTAACATTGAGTTTAAAGAATTCCATGACAAAAATTATAAATGCTACATTAAATGTAAAATCGCTCTAAAATGCTTCTAAGTACCTTAAAATTGAGTTTAAAGTTTACCAAGACCATAATTAAAAAGAAAAAATTTGGATTACATGGAAATTTAAGTAGTGATCACGAATTAAAGCTAGAATCACTCTAAGGCGGTTCTAAGTGCCTTAAAATTGAGTTTAAAGAATTCCATGACAAAAATGATAAATGCTACATTAAATGTAAAATCGCTCTAAAATGCTTCTAAGTGCCTTAAAATTGAGTTTAAAGTTTACCAAGACCATAATTAAAAAGAAAAAATTTGGATTACATGGAAATTTAAGTAGTGATCACGAATTAAAGCTAGAATCGCTCTAAGACGGTTCTAAGTGCCTTAACATTGAGTTTAAAGAATTCCATGACAAAAATTATAAATGCTACATTAAATGTAAAATCGCTCTAAAATGCTTCTAAGTGCCTTAAAATTGAGTTTAAAGTTTACCAAGACCATAATTAAAAAGAAAAAATTTGGATTATATGGAAATTTAAGTAGTGATCACGAATTAAAGCTAGAATCGCTCTAAGGCGGTTCTAAGTGCCTTAAAATTGAGTTTAAAGAATTCCATGACAAAAATTATAAATGCTACATTAAATGTAAAATCGCTCTAAAATGCTTCTAAGTGCCTTAAAATTGAGTTTAAAGTTTACCAAGACCATAATTAAAAAGAAAAAATTTGGATTACATGGAAATTTAAGTAGTGATCACGAATTAAAGCTAGAATCGCTCTAAGATGGTTCTAAGTGCCTTAAAATTGAGTTTAAAGAATTCCATGGCAAAAATTATAAATGCTATATTAAATGTAAAATCGCTCTAAAATGCTTCTAAAATTAAAGTTTACCAAGACCATAATTAAAAAGAAAAAATTTGGATTACATGGAAATTTAAGTAGTGATCACGAATTAAAGCTAGAATCGCTCTAAGACGGTTCTAAGTGCCTTAAAATTGAGAGAATTCCATGACAAAAATTATAAATGCTACATTAAATGTAAAATCGCTCTAAAATGCTTCTAAGTGCCTTAAAATTGAGTTTAAAGTTTACCAAGACCATAATTAAAAAGAAAAAATTTGGATTACATGGAAATTTAAGTAGTGATCACGAATTAAAGCTAGAATCGCTCTAAGACGGTTCTAAGTGCCTTAAAATTGAGTTTAAAGAATTCCATGACAAAAATTATAAATGCTACATTAAATGTAAAATCGCTCTAAAATGCTTCTAAGTGCCTTAAAATTGAGTTTAAAATTTACCAAGACCATAATTAAAAAGAAAAAATTTGGATTACATGGAAATTTAAGTAGTGATCACGAATTAAAGCTAGAATCGCTCTAAGACGGTTCTAAGTGCCTTAACATTGAGTTTAAAGAATTCCATGACAAAAATTATAAATGCTACATTAAATGTAAAATCGCTCTAAAATGCTTCTAAGTGCCTTAAAATTGAGTTTAAAGTTTACCAAGACCATAATTAAAAAGAAAAAATTTGGATTACATGGAAATTTAAGTAGTGATCACGAATTAAAGCTAGAATCGCTCTAAGGCGGTTCTAAGTGCCTTAAAATTGAGTTTAAAGAATTCCATGACAAAAATTATAAATGCTACATTAAATGTAAAATCGCTCTAAAATGCTTCTAAGTGCCTTAAAATTGAGTTTAAAGTTTACCAAGACCATAATTAAAAAGAAAAAATTTGGATTACATGGAAATTTAAGTAGTGATCACGAATTAAAGCTAGAATCGCTCTAAGACGGTTCTAAGTGCCTTAAAATTGAGTTTAAAGAATTCCATGAAAAAAATTATAAATGCTACATTAAAAGTAAAATCGCTCTTAAATGCTTCTAAGTGCCTTAAAATTGAGTTTAAAGTTTACCAAGACCATAATTAAAAAGAAAAAATTTGGATTACATGGAAATTTAAGTAGTGATCACGAATTAAAGCTAGAATCGCTCTAAGACGGTTCTAAGTGCCTTAACATTGAGTTTAAAGAATTCCATGACAAAAATTATAAATGCTACATTAAATGTAAAATCGCTCTAAAATGCTTCTAAGTGCCTTAAAATTGAGTTTAAAGTTTACCAAGACCATAATTAAAAAGAAAAAATTTGGATTACATGGAAATTTAAGTAGTGATCACGAATTAAAGCTAGAATCGCTCTAAGGCGGTTCTAAGTGCCTTAAAATTGAGTTTAAAGAATTCCATGACAAAAATTATAAATGCTATATTAAATGTAAAATCGCTCTAAAATGCTTCTAAGTGCCTTAAAATTGAGTTTAAAGTTTACCAAGACCATAATTAAAAAGAAAAAATTTGGATTACATGGATCACGAATTAAAGCTAGAATCGCTCTAAGACGGTTCTAAGTGCCTTAAAATTGAGTTTAAAGAATTCCATGACAAAAATTATAAATGCTACATTAAAAGTAAAATCGCTCTTAAATGCTTCTAAGTGCCTTAAAATTGAGTTTAAAGTTTACCAAGACCATAATTAAAAAGAAAAAATTTGGATTACATGGAAATTTAAGTAGTGATCACGAATTAAAGCTAGAATCGCTCTAAGACGGTTCTAAGTGCCTTAAAATTGAGTTTAAAGAATTCCATGACAAAAATTATAAATGCTACATTAAATGTAAAATCGCTCTAAAATGCTTCTAAGTGCCTTAAAATTGAGTTTAAAGTTTACCAAGACCATAATTAAAAAGAAAAAATTTGGATTACATGGAAATTTAAGTAGTGATCACGAATTAAAGCTAGAATCGCTCTAAGGCGGTTCTAAGTGCCTTAAAATTGAGTTTAAAGAATTCCATGACAAAAATTATAAATGCTACATTAAATGTAAAATCGCTCTAAAATGCTTCTAAGTGCCTTAAAATTGAGTTTAAAGTTTACCAAGACCATAATTAAAAAGAAAAAATTTGGATTACATGGAAATTTAAGTAGTGATCACGAATTAAAGCTAGAATCGCTCTAAGACGGTTCTAAGTGCCTTAAAATTGAGTTTAAAGAATTCCATGACAAAAATTATAAATGCTACATTAAAAGTAAAATCGCTCTTAAATGCTTCTAAGTGCCTTAAAATTGAGTTTAAAGTTTACCAAGACCATAATTAAAAAGAAAAAATTTGGATTACATGGAAATTTAAGTAGTGATCACGAATTAAAGCTAGAATCGCTCTAAGACGGTTCTAAGTGCCTTAAAATTGAGTTTAAAGAATTCCATGACAAAAATTATAAATGCTACATTAAATGTAAAATCGCTCTAAAATGCTTCTAAGTGCCTTAAAATTGAGTTTAAAGTTTACCAAGACCATAATTAAAAAGAAAAAATTTGGATTACATGGAAATTTAAGTAGTGATCACGAATTAAAGCTAGAATCGCTCTAAGATGGTTCTAAGTGCCTTAAAATTGAGTTTAAAGAATTCCATGACAAAAATTATAAATGCTACATTAAATGTAAAATCGCTCTAAAATGCTTCTAAGTACCTTAAAATTGAGTTTAAAGTTTACCAAGACCATAATTAAAAAGAAAAAATTTGGATTACATGGAAATTTAAGTAGTGATCACGAATTAAAGCTAGAATCACTCTAAGGCGGTTCTAAGTGCCTTAAAATTGAGTTTAAAGAATTCCATGACAAAAATTATAAATGCTACATTAAATGTAAAATCGCTCTAAAATGCTTCTAAGTGCCTTAAAATTGAGTTTAAAGTTTACCAAGACCATAATTAAAAAGAAAAAATTTGGATTACATGGAAATTTAAGTAGTGATCACGAATTAAAGCTAGAATCGCTCTAAGACGGTTCTAAGTGCCTTAACATTGAGTTTAAAGAATTCCATGACAAAAATTATAAATGCTACATTAAATGTAAAATCGCTCTAAAATGCTTCTAAGTGCCTTAAAATTGAGTTTAAAGTTTACCAAGACCATAATTAAAAAGAAAAAATTTGGATTACATGGAAATTTAAGTAGTGATCACGAATTAAAGCTAGAATCGCTCTAAGGCGGTTCTAAGTGCCTTAAAATTGAGTTTAAAGAATTCCATGACAAAAATTATAAATGCTACATTAAATGTAAAATCGCTCTAAAATGCTTCTAAGTGCCTTAAAATTGAGTTTAAAGTTTACCAAGACATAATTAAAAAGAAAAAATTTGGATTACATGGAAATTTAAGTAGTGATCACGAATTAAAGCTAGAATCGCTCTAAGATGGTTCTAAGTGCCTTAAAATTGAGTTTAAAGAATTCCATGGCAAAAATTATAAATGCTATATTAAATGTAAAATCGCTCTAAAATGCTTCTAAAATTAAAGTTTACCAAGACCATAATTAAAAAGAAAAAATTTGGATTACATGGAAATTTAAGTAGTGATCACGAATTAAAGCTAGAATCGCTCTAAGACGGTTCTAAGTGCCTTAAAATTGAGTTTAAAGAATTCCATGACAAAAATTATAAATGCTACATTAAATGTAAAATCGCTCTAAAATGCTTCTAAGTGCCTTAAAATTGAGTTTAAAGTTTACCAAGACCATAATTAAAAAGAAAAAATTTGGATTACATGGAAATTTAAGTAGTGATCACGAATTAAAGCTAGAATCGCTCTAAGACGGTTCTAAGTGCCTTAAAATTGAGTTTAAAGAATTCCATGACAAAAATTATAAATGCTACATTAAATGTAAAATCGCTCTAAAATGCTTCTAAGTGCCTTAAAATTGAGTTTAAAGTTTACCAAGACCATAATTAAAAAGAAAAAATGTGGATTACATGGAAATTTAAGTAGTGATCACGAATTAAAGCTAGAATCGCTCTAAGACGGTTCTAAGTGCCTTAACATTGAGTTTAAAGAATTCCATGACAAAAATTATAAATGCTACATTAAATGTAAAATCGCTCTAAAATGCTTCTAAGTACCTTAAAATTGAGTTTAAAGTTTACCAAGACCATAATTAAAAAGAAAAAATTTGGATTACATGGAAATTTAAGTAGTGATCACGAATTAAAGCTAGAATCACTCTAAGGCGGTTCTAAGTGCCTTAAAATTGAGTTTAAAGAATTCCATGACAAAAATTATAAATGCTACATTAAATGTAAAATCGCTCTAAAATGCTTCTAAGTGCCTTAAAATTGAGTTTAAAGTTTACCAAGACCATAATTAAAAAGAAAAAATTTGGATTACATGGAAATTTAAGTAGTGATCACGAATTAAAGCTAGAATCGCTCTAAGACGGTTCTAAGTGCCTTAACATTGAGTTTAAAGAATTCCATGACAAAAATTATAAATGCTACATTAAATGTAAAATCGCTCTAAAATGCTTCTAAGTGCCTTAAAATTGAGTTTAAAGTTTACCAAGACCATAATTAAAAAGAAAAAATTTGGATTATATGGAAATTTAAGTAGTGATCACGAATTAAAGCTAGAATCGCTCTAAGGCGGTTCTAAGTGCCTTAAAATTGAGTTTAAAGAATTCCATGACAAAAATTATAAATGCTACATTAAATGTAAAATCGCTCTAAAATGCTTCTAAGTGCCTTAAAATTGAGTTTAAAGTTTACCAAGACCATAATTAAAAAGAAAAAATTTGGATTACATGGAAATTTAAGTAGTGATCACGAATTAAAGCTAGAATCGCTCTAAGATGGTTCTAAGTGCCTTAAAATTGAGTTTAAAGAATTCCATGGCAAAAATTATAAATGCTATATTAAATGTAAAATCGCTCTAAAATGCTTCTAAAATTAAAGTTTACCAAGACCATAATTAAAAAGAAAAAATTTGGATTACATGGAAATTTAAGTAGTGATCACGAATTAAAGCTAGAATCGCTCTAAGACGGTTCTAAGTGCCTTAAAATTGAGTTTAAAGAATTCCATGACAAAAATTATAAATGCTACATTAAATGTAAAATCGCTCTAAAATGCTTCTAAGTGCCTTAAAATTGAGTTTAAAGTTTACCAAGACCATAATTAAAAAGAAAAAATTTGGATTACATGGAAATTTAAGTAGTGATCACGAATTAAAGCTAGAATCGCTCTAAGACGGTTCTAAGTGCCTTAAAATTGAGTTTAAAGAATTCCATGACAAAAATTATAAATGCTACATTAAATGTAAAATCGCTCTAAAATGCTTCTAAGTGCCTTAAAATTGAGTTTAAAATTTACCAAGACCATAATTAAAAAGAAAAAATTTGGATTACATGGAAATTTAAGTAGTGATCACGAATTAAAGCTAGAATCGCTCTAAGACGGTTCTAAGTGCCTTAACATTGAGTTTAAAGAATTCCATGACAAAAATTATAAATGCTACATTAAATGTAAAATCGCTCTAAAATGCTTCTAAGTGCCTTAAAATTGAGTTTAAAGTTTACCAAGACCATAATTAAAAAGAAAAAATTTGGATTACATGGAAATTTAAGTAGTGATCACGAATTAAAGCTAGAATCGCTCTAAGGCGGTTCTAAGTGCCTTAAAATTGAGTTTAAAGAATTCCATGACAAAAATTATAAATGCTACATTAAATGTAAAATCGCTCTAAAATGCTTCTAAGTGCCTTAAAATTGAGTTTAAAGTTTACCAAGACCATAATTAAAAAGAAAAAATTTGGATTACATGGAAATTTAAGTAGTGATCACGAATTAAAGCTAGAATCGCTCTAAGACGGTTCTAAGTGCCTTAAAATTGAGTTTAAAGAATTCCATGACAAAAATTATAAATGCTACATTAAAAGTAAAATCGCTCTAAAATGCTTCTAAGTGCCTTAAAATTGAGTTTAAAGTTTACCAAGACCATAATTAAAAAGAAAAAATTTGGATTACATGGAAATTTAAGTAGTGATCACGAATTAAAGCTAGAATCGCTCTAAGACGGTTCTAAGTGCCTTAAAATTGAGTTTAAAGAATTCCATGACAAAAATTATAAATGCTACATTAAATGTAAAATCGCTCTAAAATGCTTCTAAGTGCCTTAAAATTGAGTTTAAAGTTTACCAAGACCATAATTAAAAAGAAAAAATTTGGATTACATGGAAATTTAAGTAGTGATCACGAATTAAAGCTAGAATCGCTCTAAGGCGGTTCTAAGTGCCTTAAAATTGAGTTTAAAGAATTCCATGACAAAAATTATAAATGCTACATTAAATGTAAAATCGCTCTAAAATGCTTCTAAGTGCCTTAAAATTGAGTTTAAAGTTTACCAAGACCATAATTAAAAAGAAAAAATTTGGATTACATGGAAATTTAAGTAGTGATCACGAATTAAAGCTAGAATCGCTCTAAGACGGTTCTAAGTGCCTTAAAATTGAGTTTAAAGAATTCCATGACAAAAATTATAAATGCTACATTAAAAGTAAAATCGCTCTTAAATGCTTCTAAGTGCCTTAAAATTGAGTTTAAAGTTTACCAAGACCATAATTAAAAAGAAAAAATTTGGATTACATGGAAATTTAAGTAGTGATCACGAATTAAAGCTAGAATCGCTCTAAGACGGTTCTAAGTGCCTTAAAATTGAGTTTAAAGAATTCCATGACAAAAATTATAAATGCTACATTAAATGTAAAATCGCTCTAAAATGCTTCTAAGTGCCTTAAAATTGAGTTTAAAGTTTACCAAGACCATAATTAAAAAGAAAAAATTTGGATTACATGGAAATTTAAGTAGTGATCACGAATTAAAGCTAGAATCGCTCTAAGGCGGTTCTAAGTGCCTTAAAATTGAGTTTAAAGAATTCCATGACAAAAATTATAAATGCTACATTAAATGTAAAATCGCTCTAAAATGCTTCTAAGTGCCTTAAAATTGAGTTTAAAGTTTACCAAGACCATAATTAAAAAGAAAAAATTTGGATTACATGGAAATTTAAGTAGTGATCACGAATTAAAGCTAGAATCGCTCTAAGACGGTTCTAAGTGCCTTAAAATTGAGTTTAAAGAATTCCATGACAAAAATTATAAATGCTACATTAAAAGTAAAATCGCTCTTAAATGCTTCTAAGTGCCTTAAAATTGAGTTTAAAGTTTACCAAGACCATAATTAAAAAGAAAAAATTTGGATTACATGGAAATTTAAGTAGTGATCACGAATTAAAGCTAGAATCGCTCTAAGACGGTTCTAAGTGCCTTAAAATTGAGTTTAAAGAATTCCATGACAAAAATTATAAATGCTACATTAAATGTAAAATCGCTCTAAAATGCTTCTAAGTGCCTTAAAATTGAGTTTAAAGTTTACCAAGACCATAATTAAAAAGAAAAAATTTGGATTACATGGAAATTTAAGTAGTGATCACGAATTAAAGCTAGAATCGCTCTAAGACGGTTCTAAGTGCCTTAAAATTGAGTTTAAAGAATTCCATGACAAAAATTATAAATGCTACATTAAATGTGAAATCGCTCTAAAATGCTTCTAAGTGCCTTAAAATTGAGTTTAAAGTTTACCAAGACCATAATTAAAAAGAAAAAATTTGGATTACATGGAAATTTAAGTAGTGATCACGAATTAAAGCTAGAATCGCTCTAAGACGGTTCTAAGTGCCTTAAAATTGAGTTTAAAGAATTCCATGACAAAAATTATAAATGCTACATTAAATGTAAAATCGCTCTAAAATGCTTCTAAGTGCCTTAAAATTGAGTTTAAAGTTTACCAAGACCATAATTAAAAAGAAAAAATTTGGATTACATGGAAATTTAAGTAGTGATCACGAATTAAAGCTAGAATCGCTCTAAGACGGTTCTAAGTGCCTTAAAATTGAGTTTAAAGAATTCCATGACAAAAATTATAAATGCTACATTAAATGTGAAATCGCTCTAAAATGCTTCTAAGTGCCTTAAAATTGAGTTTAAAGTTTACCAAGACCATAATTAAAAAGAAAAAATTTGGATTACATGGAAATTTAAGTAGTGATCACGAATTAAAGCTAGAATCGCTCTAAGACGGTTCTAAGTGCCTTAAAATTGAGTTTAAAGAATTCCATGACAAAAATTATAAATGCTACATTAAATGTAAAATCGCTCTAAAATGCTTCTAAGTGCCTTAAAATTGAGTTTAAAGTTTACCAAGACCATAATTAAAAAGAAAAAATTTGGATTACATGGAAATTTAAGTAGTGATCACGAATTAAAGCTAGAATCGCTCTAAGACGGTTCTAAGTGCCTTAAAATTGAGTTTAAAGAATTCCATGACAAAAATTATAAATGCTACATTAAATGTAAAATCGCTCTAAAATGCTTCTAAGTACCTTAAAATTGAGTTTAAAGTTTACCAAGACCATAATTAAAAAGACAAAATTTGGATTACATAGAAATTTAAGTAGTGATCACGAATTAAAGCTAGAATCGCTCTAAGACGGTTCTAAGTGCCTTAAAATTGAGTTTAAAGAATTCCATGACAAAAATTATAAATGCTACATTAAATGTAAAATCGCTCTAAAACGCTTCTAAGTGCCTTAAAATTGAGTTTAAAGTTTACCAAGACCATAATTAAAAAGAAAAAATTTGGATTACATGGAAATTTAAGTAGTGATCACGAATTAAAGCTAGAATCGCTCTAAGACGGTTCTAAGTGCCTTAACATTGAGTTTAAAGAATTCCATGACAAAAATTATAAATGCTACATTAAATGTAAAATCGCTCTAAAATGCTTCTAAGTGCCTTAAAATTGAGTTTAAAGTTTACCAAGACCATAATTAAAAAGAAAAAATTTGGATTACATAGAAATTTAAGTAGTGATCACGAATTAAAGCTAGAATCGCTCTAAGACGGTTCTAAGTGCCTTAAAATTGAGTTTAAAGAATTCCATGACAAAAATTATAAATGCTACATTAAATGTAAAATCGCTCTAAAACGCTTCTAAGTGCCTTAAAATTGAGTTTAAAGTTTACCAAGACCATAATTAAAAAGAAAAAATTTGGATTACATGGAAATTTAAGTAGTGATCACGAATTAAAGCTAGAATCGCTCTAAGACGGTTCTAAGTGCCTTAACATTGAGTTTAAAGAATTCCATGACAAAAATTATAAATGCTACATTAAATGTAAAATCGCTCTAAAATGCTTCTAAGTACCTTAAAATTGAGTTTAAAGTTTACCAAGACCATAATTAAAAAGAAAAAATTTGGATTACATGGAAATTTAAGTAGTGATCACGAATTAAAGCTAGAATCGCTCTAAGGCGGTTCTAAGTGCCTTAAAATTGAGTTTAAAGAATTCCATGACAAAAATTATAAATGCTACATTAAATGTAAAATCGCTCTAAAATGCTTCTAAGTGCCTTAAAATTGAGTTTAAAGTTTACCAAGACCATAATTAAAAAGAAAAAATTTGGATTACATGGAAATTTAAGTAGTGATCACGAATTAAAGCTAGAATCGCTCTAAGACGGTTCTAAGTGCCTTAACATTGAGTTTAAAGAATTCCATGACAAAAATTATAAATGCTACATTAAATGTAAAATCGCTCTAAAATGCTTCTAAGTGCCTTAAAATTGAGTTTAAAGTTTACCAAGACCATAATTAAAAAGAAAAAATTTGGATTACATGGAAATTTAAGTAGTGATCACGAATTAAAGCTAGAATCGCTCTAAGGCGGTTCTAAGTGCCTTAAAATTGAGTTTAAAGAATTCCATGACAAAAATTATAAATGCTACATTAAATGTAAAATCGCTCTAAAATGCTTCTAAGTGCCTTAAAATTGAGTTTAAAGTTTACCAAGACCATAATTAAAAAGAAAAAATTTGGATTACATGGAAATTTAAGTAGTGATCACGAATTAAAGCTAGAATCGCTCTAAGACGGTTCTAAGTGCCTTAAAATTGAGTTTAAAGAATTCCATGACAAAAATTATAAATGCTACATTAAATGTAAAATCGCTCTAAAATGGTTCTAAGTGCCTTAAAATTGAGTTTAAAGTTTACCAAGACCATAATTAAAAAGAAAAAATTTGGATTACATGGAAATTTAAGTAGTGATCACGAATTAAAACTAGAATCGCTCTAAGGCGGTTCTAAGTGCCTTAAAATTGAGTTTAAAGAATTCCATGACAAAAATTATAAATGCTACATTAAATGTAAAATCGCTCTAAAATGCTTCTAAGTGCCTTAAAATTGAGTTTAAAGTTTACCAAGACCATAATTAAAAAGAAAAAATTTGGATTACATGGAAATTTAAGAAGTGATCACGAATTAAAGCTAGAGTCGCTCTAAGACGGTTCTAAGTGCCTTAAAATTGAGTTTAAAGAATTCCATGACAAAAATTATTAATGCTACATTAAATGTAAAATCGCTCTAAAATGCTTCTAAGTGCCTTAAAATTGAGTTTAAAGTTTACCAAGACCATAATTAAAAAGAAAAAATTTGGATTACATGGAAATTTAAGTAGTGATCACGAATTAAAGCTAGAATCGCTCTAAGACGGTTCTAAGTGCCTTAAAATTGAGTTTAAAGAATTCCATGACAAAAATTATAAATGCTACATTAAATGTAAAATCGCTCTAAAATGCTTCTAAGTGCCTTAAAATTGAGTTTAAAGTTTACCAAGACCATAATTAAAAAGAAAAAATTTGGATTACATGGAAATTTAAGTAGTGATCACGAATTAAAGCTAGAATCGCTCTAAGACGGTTCTAAGTGCCTTAAAATTGAGTTTAAAGAATTCCATGACAAAAATTATAAATGCTACATTAAATGTAAAATCGCTCTAAAATGCTTCTAAGTGCCTTAAAATTGAGTTTAAAGTTTACCAAGACCATAATTAAAAAGAAAAAATTTGGATTACATGGAAATTTAAGTAGTGATCACGAATTAAAGCTAGAATCGCTCTAAGACGGTTCTAAGTGCCTTAAAATTGAGTTTAAAGAATTCCATGACAAAAATTATAAATGCTACATTAAATGTAAAATCGCTCTAAAATGCTTCTAAGTGCCTTAAAATTGAGTTTAAAGTTTACCAAGACCATAATTAAAAAGAAAAAATTTGGATTACATGGAAATTTAAGTAGTGATCACGAATTAAAGCTAGAATCGCTCTAAGACGGTTCTAAGTGCCTTAAAATTGAGTTTAAAGAATTCCATGACAAAAATTATAAATGCTACATTAAATGTAAAATCGCTCTAAAATGCTTCTAAGTGCCTTAAAATTGAGTTTAAAGTTTACCAAGACCATAATTAAAAAGAAAAAATTTGGATTACATGGAAATTTAAGTAGTGATCACGAATTAAAGCTAGAATCGCTCTAAGGCCGTTCTAAGTGCCTTAAAATTGAGTTTAAAGAATTCCATGACAAAAATTATAAATGCTACATTAAATGTAAAATCGCTCTAAAATGCTTCTAAGTGCCTGAAAATTGAGTTTAAAGTTTACCAAGACCATAATTAAAAAGAAAAAATTTTGATTACATGGAAATTTAAGTAGTGATCACGAATTAAAGCTAGAATCGCTCTAAGACGGTTCTAAGTGCCTTAAAATTGAGTTTAAAGAATTCCATGACAAAAATTATAAATGCTACATTAAATGTAAAATCGCTCTACAATGCTTGTAAGTGCCTTAAAATGCTTCTAAGTGCCTTAAAATTGAGTTTAAAGTTTACCAAGACCATAATTAAAAAGAAAAAATTTGGATTACATGGAAATTTAAGTAGTGATCACGAATTAAAGCTAGAATCGCTCTAAGACGGTTCTAAGTGCCTTAAAATTGAGTTTAAAGAATTCCATTAAAGAATTGAGTTTAAAGAATTAAAGCTAGAATCGCTCTAAGACGGTTCTAAGTGCCTTAAAATTGAGTTTAAAGAATTCCATGACAAAAATTATTAATGCTACATTAAATGTAAAATCGCTCTAAAATGCTTCTAAGTGCCTTAAAATTGAGTTTAAAGTTTACCAAGACCATAATTAAAAAGAAAAAATTTGGATTACATGGAAATTTAAGTAGTGATCACGAATTAAAGCTAGAATCGCTCTAAGGCGGTTCTAAGTGCCTTAAAATTGAGTTTAAAGTTTACCAAGACCATAATTAAAAAGAAAAAAATTTGGATTACATGGAAATTTAAGTAGTGATCACGAATTAAAGCTAGAATCGCTCTAAGGCGGTTCTAAGTGCCTTAAAATTGAGTTTAAAGAATTCCATGACAAAAATTATAAATGCTACATTAAATGTAAAATCGCTCTAAAATGCTTCTAAGTGCCTTAAAATTGAGTTTAAAGTTTACCAAGACCATAATTAAAAAGAAAAAATTTGGATTACATGGAAATTTAAGTAGTGATCACGAATTAAAGCTAGAATCGCTCTAAGACGGTTCTAAGTGCCTTAAAATTGAGTTTAAAGAATTCCATGACAAAAATTATAAATGCTACATTAAATGTAAAATCGCTCTAAAATGCTTCTAAGTGCCTTAAAATTGAGTTTAAAGTTTACCAAGACCATAATTAAAAAGAAAAAATTTGGATTACATGGAAATTTAAGTAGTGATCACGAATTAAAGCTAGAATCGCTCTGAGGCGGTTCTAAGTGCCTTAAAATTGAGTTTAAAGTTTACCAAGACCATAATTAAAAAGAAACAAGTAAAGAAACAGTCAGTCGGTGCAACCGACTTAGAAATACCCTACACCTATTTGGTTCAAATTTAAGGACATATCCATAAGTCATTTTAACACCATAGAAGCTGTTATTAATTTGATCGTAAGACATAGCTAACCAAATTAACTGTATAATACTAAAAACATTTTCTAATTACCCTATCTATTAAAAAATACTACAAATTCTTACTAATTTATCTATTTAAAAATATTAAAAAACAAACAAACTTGAAATAAATGAAAATATATTTATTCCAATTCAATTACAAAATGAAATAATTCTAATTATTAAATTTTGTGATAAAAAGATAATCAAAGCATAATATATTTAATAACCCAAATTTTTAAAAATTGCAATTACTTTAAATGGTTAGTTTATATACCTAATAGAAAAACTTATAAACCCAAAATATGCAATAAATGTATTTCTAAAATACAATTAAAAATTTACACCTTTTCATATAATTCATTTAAATATAAAAATAAATTTTACATAAATGCAGCAAGTACCTTTGAACATAGCTGAACCCCTACAATTAAGTCTAGATTTCGGAGACACATAGGACATAGGAAATATATTCTTTGGCTTTGAAATTAAACTCGACCACAACCAATTCCCATGGTACTTTCATTACTAGTAACCTACTGTTAAATTTCATCTAAATACCGGCATTATTTTTTGAGTTATGGTGTTTTTAAGATATATGTTTGTTAGTCCTTGAACTTTTCAAGGGTTCCAGGACCCGAAATTATGGTACGATTTCGCCCATATGCAGTCCCGTCATACTTTCAATACTAGTTAACCCTTGTACACAATTGGAACGCTCTATCTTAATTTTAAGTTACTAGTTTTATTAATTTCGATGATAAGCTTTTACACATTGGGGGGTCTAAGAGAGGTTCTGAACCACCACTCCAATTGATCCCAAATTAGGGGGGCACGCAAGAAATAGTAAAGAACACCCTTGTGGCAAATTGGAAGCTTCTACATTTGTTTCAAGTAACTATCTTTATTAATTTCGAAAATATGTTTTAAGGGCCTAAGAACTGAGTGGCTGGTCCCCGATCCACTACTCCAATGGGGCTCAAATTTCAAAGACACTTACGAAATAGGAAGGGACACCCTGATACCAAATTTGGAGGTTCTATCTTCATTGGTTTCGGAATTATGCTCGTTTGGCCTAAATTCGATCAAAAAGTTCTAAGTTCCGAACCCATTGTCCAATCCTCACCGTACGTAATCACCGCCGTAGTTTCGCTGCCAATAACCTACAGCACAAATTTCATGAAGATAGCCTCATTAGTTGTTGAGTTATCGTGATTTTTTATATATGTTCCTTAGCCCTGACATCGATTAAAAGGTCCGGAATCCGAACCGTTGGGCTGATTTCGCCCTTATATAGTCCGCGCTGTACTTATAGTACTAGTTAACCCTTGTACACAATTTGAACGGTCTATCCTAATTTTAAGTAACTATTTTTAGTAATTTCGATTATAAGCCTTTAAAACTTGGGAGGTCTGAGAGGGGTACAGAACCACCACTCCAATTGATCCCAAATTAGGGGAACACGCAAGAGATAGTAAAGAACACCTTTGTGGCAAATTGGAAGCTTCTACATTTTTTCAAGTTGTTATCTTTATTAATTTTAAAGATATGCTTTAAGGTCTTCGGAAATGTGTGGCTGGTCCCCGACCCACTACTCCAATGGGACCCAAATTCACAAGACACTTAGGAAATAGGAAGGGACACCCTGATACTAAATTTGGAGGTTCTATCTTCATTGGTTTCGGAATTATGCTCGTTTGGCCTAAATTCGATCAAAAAGTTCTAGGTTCCGAACCCATGGTCCAATCCCGACCTTACGCAATTCCCGAAGTATTTTCATTACTAGTAACCTACAGCACAAATTTGATGAAGATAGCGTCATTAGTTGTTGAGTTATCGTGATTTTTTATATTTGTTCGTTAGCCCTGAAACCGATTAAAAGGTCCAGAATCCGAACCCATGGGCCGATTTTGCCCATATGCAATCCCCGCCGTACTTTCAGTCCTAGTAACCTACAGTTAAAATTTCATCAAGATAGCTCCATTATTTTTTGAGTTATCGTGCCTACGGACGGACGGACGGACGGACATGGCTATATCGACTAAGGCGGTCACGCTGATCACAAATATATATACTTTTCCATATCTAGCTCGCTTCCTTTAGGTGGTTACAAACACCATACCAAAGTTAATATACCCCTTTACCTATTCTATAGGTGTAGGGTATAAAAATTTGGATTACATGGAAATTTAAGTAGTGATCACGAATTAAAGCTAGAATCGCTCTAAGGCGGTTCTAAGTGCCTTAAAATTGAGTTTAAAGAATTCCATGACAAAAATTATAAATGCTACATTAAATGTAAAATCGCTCTAAAATGCTTCTAAGTGCCTTAAAATTGAGTTTAAAGTTTACCAAGACCATAATTAAAAAGAAAAAATTTGGATTACATGGAAATTTAAGTAGTGATCACGAATTAAAGCTAGAATCGCTCTAAGACGGTTCTAAGTGCCTTAAAATTGAGTTTAAAGAATTCCATAACAAAAATTATAAATGCTACATTAAATGTAAAATCGCTCTAAAATGCTTCTAAGTGCCTTAAAATTGAGTTTAAAGTTTACCAAGACCATAATTAAAAAGAAAAAATTTGGATTACATGGAAATTTAAGTAGTGATCACGAATTAAAGCTAGAATCGCTCTAAGGCGGTTCTAAGTGCCTTAAAATTGAGTTTAAAGTTTACCAAGACCATAATTAAAAAGAAAAAATTTGGATTACATGGAAATTTAAGTAGTGATCACGAATTAAAGCTAGAATCGCTCTAAGGCGGTTCTAAGTGCCTTAAAATTGAGTTTAACGAATTCCATGACAAAAATTATAAATGCTACATTAAATGTAAAATCGCTCTAAAATGCTTCTAAGTGCCTTAAAATTGAGTTTAAAGTTTACCAAGACCATAATTAAAAAGAAAAAATTTGGATTACATGGAAATTTAAGTAGTGATCACGAATTAAAGCTAGAATCGCTCTAAGACGGTTCTAAGTGCCTTAACATTGAGTTTAAAGAATTCCATGACAAAAATTATAAATGCTACATTAAATGTAAAATCGCTCTAAAATGCTTCTAAGTGCCTTAAAATTGAGTTTAAAGTTTACCAAGACCATAATTAAAAAGAAAAAATTTGGATTACATGGAAATTTAAGTAGTGATCACGAATTAAAGCTAGAATCGCTCTAAGACGGTTCTAAGTGCCTTAAAATTGAGTTTAAAGAATTCCATGACAAAAATTATAAATGCTACATTAAATGTAAAATCGCTCTAAAAAATTATAAATGCGACATTAAATGTAAAATCGCTCCAAAATGCTTCTAAGTGCCTTAAAATTGAGTTTAAAGTTTACCAAGACCATAATTAAAAAGAAAAAATTTGGATTACATGGAAATTTAAGTAGTGATCACGAATTAAAGCTAAAATCGCTCTAAGACGGTTCTAAGTGCCTTAAAATTGAGTTTAAAGAATTCCATGACAAAAATTATAAATGTTACATTAAATATAAAACCGCTCTAAAATGCTTCTAAGTGCCTTAAAATTGAGTTTAAAGTTTACCAAGACCATAATTAAAAAGAAAAAATTTGGATTACATGGAAATTTAAGTAGTGATCACGAATTAAAGCTAGAATCGCTCTAAGACGGTTCTAAGTGCCTTAAAATTGAGTTTAAAGAATTCCATGACAAAAATTATAAATGCTACATTAAATGTAAAATCGCTCTAAAATGCTTCTAAGTGCCTTAAAATTGAGTTTAAAGTTTACCAAGACCATAATTAAAAAGAAAAAATTTGGATTACATGGAAATTTAAGTAGTGATCACGAATTAAAGCTAGAATCGCTCTAAGACGGTTCTAAGTGCCTTAAAATTGAGTTTAAAGAATTCCATGACAAAAATTATAAATGCTACATTAAATGTAAAATCGCTCTAAAGTGCTTCTAAGTGCCTTAAAATTGAGTTTAAAGTTTACCAAGACCATAATTAAAAAGAAAAAATTTGGATTACATGGAAATTTAAGTAGCGATCACGAATTAAAGCTAGAATCGCTCTAAGGCGGTTCTAAGTGCCTTAAAATTGAGTTTAAAAAATTCCATGACAAAAATTATAAATGCTACATTAAATGTAAAATCGCTTTAAAATGCTTCTAAGTGCCTTAAAATTGAGTTTAAAGTTTACCAAGACCATAATTAAAAAGAAAAAATTTGGATTACATGGAAATTTAAGTAGTGATCACGAATCAAAGCTAGAATCGCTCTAAGACGGTTCTAAGTGCCTTAAAATTGAGTTTAAAGAATTCCATGACAAAAATTATAAATGTTACATTAAATATAAAACCGCTCTAAAATGCTTCTAAGTGCCTTAAAATTGAGTTTAAAGTTTACCAAGACCATAATTAAAAAGAAAAAATTTGGATTACATGGAAATTTAAGTAGTGATCACGAATTAAAGCTAGAATCGCTCTAAGACGGTTCTAAGTGCCTTAAAATTGAGTTTAAAGAATTCCATGACAAAAATTATAAATGCTACATTAAATGTAAAATCGCTCTAAAATGCTTCTAAGTGCCTTAAAATTGAGTTTAAAGTTTACCAAGACCATAATTAAAAAGAAAAAATTTGGATTACATGGAAATTTAAGTAGTGATCACGAATTAAAGCTAGAATCGCTCTAAGACGGTTCTAAGTGCCTTAAAATTGAGTTTAAAGAATTCCATGACAAAAATTATAAATGCTACATTAAATGTAAAATCGCTCTAAAATGCTTCTAAGTGCCTTTAAATTGAGTTTAAAGTTTACCAAGACCATAATTAAAAAGAAAAAATTTGGATTACATGGAAATTTAAGTAGTGATCACGAATTAAAGCTAGAATCGCTCTAAGACGGTTCTAAGTGCCTTAAAATTGAGTTAAAGAATTCCATGACAAAAATTATAAATGCTACATTAAATGTAAAATCGCTCTAAAATGCTTCTAAGTGCCTTAAAATTGAGTTTAAAGTTTACCAAGACCATAATTAAAAAGAAAAAATTTGGATTACATGGAATTTAAGTAGTGATCACGAATTAAAGCTAGAATCGCTCTAAAACGGTTCTAAGTGCCTTAAAATTGAGTTTAAAGAATTCCATGACAAAAATTATAAATGCTACATTAAATGTAAAATCGCTCTAAAATGCTTCTAAGTGCCTTAAAATTGAGTTTAAAGTTTACCAAGACCATAATTAAAAAGAAAAAATTTGGATTACATGGAAATTTAAGTAGTGATCACGAATTAAAGCTAGAATCGCTCTAAGACGGTTCTAAGTGCCTTAAAATTGAGTTTAAAGAATTCCATGACAAAAATTATAAATGCTACATTAAATGTAAAATCGCTCTAAAAAGCTTCTAAGTGCCTTAAAATTGAGTTTAAAGTTTACCAAGACCATAATTAAAAAGAAAAAATTTGGATTACATGGAAATTTAAGTAGTGATCACGAATTAAAGCTAGAATCGCTCTAAGACGGTTCTAAGTGCCTTAAACTTGAGTTTAAAGAATTCCATGACAAAAATTATAAATGCTACATTAAATGTAAAATCGCTCTAAAATGCTTCTAAGTGCCTTAAAATTGAGTTTAAAGTTTACCAAGACTATAATTAAAAAGAAAAAATTTGGATTACATGGAAATTTAAGTAGTGATCACGAATTAAAGCTAGAATCGCTCTAAGGCGGTTCTAAGTGCCTTAAAATTGAGTTTAAAGAATTCCATGACAAAAATTATAAATGCTACATTAAATGTAAAATCGCTCTAAAATGCTTCTAAGTGCCTTAAAATTGAGTTTAAAGTTTACCAAGACCATAATTAAAAAGAAAAAATTTGGATTACATGGAAATTTAAGTAGTGATCACGAATTAAAGCTAGAATCGCTCTAAGACGGTTCTAAGTGCCTTAAAATTGAGTTTAAAGAATTCCATGACAAAAATTATAAATGCTACATTAAATGTAAAATCGCTCTAAAATGCTTCTAAGTGCCTTAAAATTGAGTTTAAAGTTTACCAAGACCATAATTAAAAAGAAAAAATTTGGATTACATGGAAATTTAAGTAGTGATCACGAATTAAAGCTAGAATCGCTCTAAGACGGTTCTAAGTGCCTTAAAATTGAGTTTAAAGAATTCCATGACAAAAAAATTCTTCTAAGTGCCTTAAAATTGAGTTTAAAGTTTACCAAGACCATAATTAAAAAGAAAAAATTTGGATTACATGGAAATTTAAGTAGTGATCACGAATTAAAGCTAGAATCGCTCTAAGACGGTTCTAAGTGCCTTAAAATTGAGTTTAAAGAATTCCATGACAAAAATTATAAATGCTACATTAAATGTAAAATCGCTCTAAAATGCTTCTAAGTGCCTTAAAATTGAGTTTAAAGTTTACCAAGACCATAATTAAAAAGAAAAAATTTGGATTACATGGAAATTTAAGTAGTGATCACGAATTAAAGCTAGAATCGCTCTAAGATGGTTCTAAGTGCCTTAAAATTGAGTTTAAAGAATTCCATGACAAAAAAATGCTTCTAAGTGCCTTAAAATTGAGTTAAAAGTTTACCAAGACCATAATTAAAAAGAAAAAATTTGGATTACATGGAAATTTAAGTAGTGATCACGAATTAAAGCTAGAATCGCTCTAAGACGGTTCTAAGTGCCTTAAAATTGAGTTTAAAGAATTCCATGACAAAAATT
>CAUJBZ010000180.1:0-15529 GCA_963082915.1 Dolichopus griseipennis
TTTAATTAAAACATATGCTAATTTGAAAATTTTATATTAAAAATGGGTGGGGAAATTTTGGATGACATCTAATAATTTTTTTGTTTTTAATTTTATAATTTTAATGGGTTCAAATTTCAAAAAAAATTGTTACTTTGAAATTAAAATAAGAAATAAGGGTTAAGTAGTAGTTATATATTTAAATAGCAGTTAAGCAAATAGAAAAGTAGGTTTCATAAAAAAGTTGTTTTTTTTTTTGATAATAAGCACTTAAGCACATTTAGTTTAGACTTTTAAATAATAAATTATAATAGTATTGGGAATTTTATTTGAATTTATTATGAATGGATGGATCTTTTAAACTAATTGTGATACAAAAGATATTTTGGATTTGAGGTCGAAGGTCAAAATTTTAATAATATTATTTGTAAGTTATATTGGAATTAATTAAATGGAATTAAATAAAGTCTAAACTTGTTAATTAAAATTTAAATGTAACTAATCATTGAATATTACACTCATTAAATACGCGTCTAGGGCTTGTAGCATTTTTTCAGGCCTGTTTCATTGTTTTTACAAGTTTATAAATAGTAACTGCAACTAAAATTGGCTTGTTATAACAATTGTAGAAATATTTTGTTTCATTATTTACAGGTTCAAATATCTTGTGTTTAATTATTGTAAACTTGTAAATTTTCTTTTATCACATTTGTAAAAAAAAATTAAATTTTACAAATTTATATTGATAAACATTAAAATAAAATTGTAATTTAAAAAGCTTAATTATTATTTATAAAATTTATTTATGAAAAACTTGTAAATAATCTCTAATATAATTAAATATTTGTAAAATAAGTTTTTAATTACAAGTTTAGAGCATATTTGTTCAAAACCGAAAATTGTAAAATTTTACAAAATATACTCAGTTTCGAGTTTTTGTAGAATCATACTTGTAAGTCTAATTTACATGATATATACTGTTTTGAATACTACAATTATTTTAAGGAAATATCTACAATAGTTAACTTGTATTAAGCTGCAGGTATTACAAGTATGAGAATTTAAACATATACAGTTTTTCAATACTGCAATATTGTGCATGCAATAGTTTATAGTGCAAATATTAAAATTTCAAGCATCTAATATGAAAAACTACATAGTCTGAGTTAAAATTTATAAATCGCTAATAATTTTTCCAAGTAAAATAATTTTCTTACACTATTTTAAGTTTTTCATTTATTATAAGAATAAATCCTTCAAATTTCTCATTTTCTTAGAAATTTTCATTTAGCAGTCAATTATTATTAGTATGTATATATTGAAATGAAAAACTTTCACTATATTGTATATTTACTTTTCATTATTATATAAAATATATATATATTTCTTAAATTTCTAATTGTAATCCTTAAGGCAATTTTTAAATATAAGTCAAATTTCAGAATATCATATAGTAGAAAATAATATGAAGTTTTTCCAAGGAAACTAAATATTACATTGAAGCTCAAGTGTTTTTTTGAATTGTATGTTTGCAACTTTTAATTAGAAAGTAAAATTTAACTTTGAAAATTATTTCAAATATATTTTGTAGTACTTTACATCTTTCTAATTTGGATTCGAAATTTTTAAAAATATTCAATTTAGTTTTCTTGACATTATATAATGTTAAATTTCTTAAGATGTCCTTTTTATTGGATACAATATTGATAAATTGATCTATTGACTAAGTTTAAACTCTATTTTCTTTCACTTTCCAATATTAAAAATGAAAATTTTTAAAAGTTTTAAAAAATATTGGATGTATTATTGTTATAAAATGTATATTTTTATAAAATACAGTTCAAACCTTCTGCTGTTTTATGAAAATTAAAAAAAAATATAAATATTTTGTATTTTAATATTTTTTTATTTGTATTTAAATATTTTTTAAGAACAAATAAATTATTTATTTTCATTTTAAATTTCATTTTTTGCTTAGTAATGCATAAAATTAAAGTTATTTAAAATGACAAAATTTTGATTATTTATTTTAGAATATATTTTGTCTTTATTTGTACTTTAACATAGAATTGCATATCTATAGGATTAGAATTTAATTGAAAAATTCAACTGTGGTATCTCAAAAGTAATGGATTCTCAAAATTTGAAGGTCATCTTTGCTCAAAAGCTGGGCAAAGTAAATCTTCTCTTCTAGTATAGGTAATTTCCTCTCCTTAATTTTCAGATAAAGTGGGCCACTCAAATCAATGCAAATACAATTCATCCTTATAGTTTAATTATGTAATTTAAACTCAGGAATAATATCCCATTATTACATTGAAGCGTATATTTAGATCAAGGACACTGTGTTTTAGTAAATTTATTTATTGAAATGTATGCTGTACGTTAACTGTATAGTATAATGCTAAAAAAACGATATATAGTACTGAAACTTATCGTAAAGAAGTGTCAAATTGAAAGTTAAAGATGAAACACAAAATTTTTGGCCATGTCCTTATTAATTTTTATCTTTTGTTTTTTATTTTTTTTTTAATCTTAAAACTTATATGAAAATGAAAATTCTTAAGGCGATGTATTTAAAAAGTGTCACGTACTATTCTTAAGGATAAGACAAAACAAGTTCGTACATAATTTTCTTGTTGTTTTATTATTGCAGAGAAAGTTAAGGAAAAGCTTCTAGTATAAATATATATGTAGTGTGTACATATATAAATAAAAGAAAAACAATATAAGTAAGAGTCCTGATTAATTTGCGTACATGTATATGTTTATTACAAATATTTAAAAGTATGTCAATGTTCATATTTAATGCACTTTATTTATCCTATAAATGTTTAGCACCAATGTTTTTTGCATTCTAAGTAGGAGCTAAAATTAGTTGAGTATATCGCATTATAATATTAATTAATAATAATTTTATACTTATTATTCCATTTAATCAGTACCAGCAGTTTTTGATATTCTATAATAATTATTTTTAATACTGTGAAATACATTTTATTTTAAGATTTGATTTTTAAATCTCTTAATAATATTTATTTTAAGAGTTTGAAGCTTCAAAAATTTTGGAATCAAGTTAAATTCCATTTAAAAATTTTAGTTTTGGTGATACTTTTAAAACTTTATATTATAATTTAAGCAAAATCATTATATTCACATATTTTTAACTTTCTAATCGGAACTGACCTGAATAAAAAATTAATATTTTGTATTTTTAATTTATTCTAAAACAGAATAGATTAAAAATCACTAAAAAATGAACAAATTAGAACACAGAGACAGAACAGTAAAAAAAATTATAAGTAAATGTAGTATATCATTATATTCTAATTTTATTCAAATGTCAATCATAGTTTCACTCATGTTTTGGACATTTGAACACAAGAAATTGTCCATGGAATTTATTTTGATTTTTAAATGATGATTTCAGTTCATATTTAAATAAAAATTTTGAAGTGGATAGAAATAATTTTAAAATTTAAAACAATATAAAATTTTATTGAATAAATTTAAACAAGGGATATTTAATATAAAAATTATTTATTTTTAATTATTATTTAAAAATTATTTTAAATTAAATATTTTAGAAATAATAAATCTAAATTTTTTATTAAAAATTTATAAAAATTAATTTAAAATTCGTCAAGAACAACCACTATTTTAATAAGAATAGTAAAATCAGAAAAATGTTGCATACTTTTTGGCGCTACTTTGGAAAAATTAAACAGAGTTAAATGTAAAACATTATCAAACATATTTTAATTAATTATTATTAATTTGTTTTTTTATTTTATACACACAAATTTATACATATGTATATATATAATATATATATATATATATATGTATATATATTTTTAATTATAAAAGCGAATACAATGAAATTTTATCCCTTTAATTAAGCATAAGTTTAAAAAAAATTCCTCCCAAGGTGTTTAATTTCACATTTATTAATTAAGAAAATATGAAAATTTAATTTATTTTTTGAATTTTCTTTTTTAATTTTGTTTTCTTCTTTTTTTATTATATTAATGACATTTTGTCCAAAACATATATATATATATATAATTTAATACTTTGTAGAATAGTATTTTTTTTTTCCATAATACGAGTACATATATATTTTTTTTTTGAAAATTAATTTTCCCAAAGTAAAATAAAAACCGATTATCGCAATAAAATAAACGCACACACGCAAATAAAACAAAATATAAATTAAAAATTTAAGGATAATAAAAGAAAATTGTTGAACAATAATTTTTCATTTGTTAAAAATATTGAACAGATAACCATGGCTATTTTCTGGTAATTCTGGGCCCAAAAATATGTTATTCTTATACACAATATTCTGGTGTTGTGGCATGTTTTTAATGTTTTCAGATGCAAAAAAAAAACACTATATTGGACAGAAAATGAATATTGGAAATTGGGTATAAAATAAAATAAAAATACATATGAAGAAAATAAAAAATTAAAAATGAACGAAATCTTCAATGTAATCTTTTATTAGTGTCTGTTTCTGAAATACAAATAAAATTTAAGGATAAGTTTAACAGGACAACTAATTGTCAATCTTAATTAAAAAACAAATTTAACTATTATTTTATTGCTAGATCCTGCGTAGTTGTTAAGAATTAAATGTTGGTAGTGGAGGCAAAGTTATATACTTTTAAGGAGTTGGGAGAGCTATAAGCTTTAGTAAAGTTCAATTTCTCATTCAAATTTTCCTAGAAATTGAATAAATATAATAAAAATCTACTTATCTAATTTTAGGTCAATTCCAACTAATTAGATTTTTATTTGTAGAAGTCGTATAAGTCTTGTACTTCATTTTCAAAATTAATTTAGGTGGGACACTGTTATTTCACTTCTGATTTAAATTTTGTTAGACCTTTATTTCCTTATTTCTTATGCCAATTCAATTCAATTCTACAAAAGTTTTGAAAATGTATTGCATACAAAGTATAATATAGTTCATTTAATCTTAATAAAAAACTAAATGTGAAAATTTTTGCAATTTGAAAAGTTTTCACAAATAAATTTTACTAAAGGAAATTTTAAAGAAAAGTGATAATAAAATATTATAAGAAAATAAATACATATGAAAATGGGACCTAAATGAAACAATTATAGTCAGGTCTCTGGTATAATTTCTTCAGACATGTGTAATTATTCTATATATTGTAATATTTATTGTTATACAGGGTGGATACTATATTATCTTAACACTTAGACGGGTTGTAAGGTCTAAGGGATAATATTGTAATATATTGTACAATTTAATTCAATTATAGAGTTTTTCCAGTGTTTAATTAGAATTTTCACTGGAAAAACTTGAATTAAAAATAGAATACTAATAATGTAGAATGCAAGTATTCATAATTTCATAGTTCATAGATTCATAAATTCATAATTTAAATTTTTAAATTACTTTTTTTTAATTTTTTAAATCAATTCTGCTAATAATTTGTTTTTGGAAAAATTAATACTTTTAGCTTGTAAAGATTATTTTATATGTTTTGTATGACTTAGTCATTGGATTTTAATATATAATATTTTAATATTTTTCACAATTAGATGCTACAAAATTCTCTTATTCTCTAAAATTTTATATATTTATCTAAATTTCATTAAAATTTAATGAAAATCCAACAAACTTAAGTGATCGATTACCTTACATAAAAGTTTGTAAAATTTTCTAATATAAAATATATTAACTTTTACATGACAAATTTAGTAAGAATCTTAAATGAAAATTCTTATGATTATTTTCGAAGTAATTTTCTATATTATATTTATTTTTATATATTTATATATGTATGTAATACCAATAGTTAAATACAATATATACAAACTAAATCCATCTAGAGATTTTAACCGTGATTTCATTAATAATTTAGGTATTTTATGCATACGTAACTAATTACAAGATGGTAGGGATTGTTTTATAAAAGTAATTGAGTAATATTTAATAGATATAACATATAAAATCAACATTTTTAATTACTATATGCATTTATATTAATGAAATATATTATATTATATTATATATTATTATATATTATAAAGTACATGTGAAAAACTTATAAAAAACATTATTTTAATATGTAAATATTAATTTTAATGTCATTAAGTACTTTGTACTCGTTGTTAAAATTAAAGTTTTAATATAATTTTAAGTTTATCATTTAATGGATATTTTAAGAATATTGTTTTTTTTTAAATTTGATGAAGACTTAAATAAATTCGCTACTATTTCAAACTTTTAATTCATTTTATGGGGTCTACTTAGTCTTTAAAAATTGAAATTTAGAAAAGCTTTATATAATGAATAACTTCATATTAATTTGATATTAATATGAAGCTATTGAGACTACTATCCAAAATATTAATAATTGAATGAGTAATTACTTCTTCAATATTTCTTAAGTACTCAAATTATGCTCCAGAGTTACAATTTTACTTTGGGAGTTATATTTTGTTATTATAATCTTTAAGGTTTCGTCCTTCTCTACTTCCTTAGCACTGTCCTCTAATTGGGTTTATTAAATGACAAATATTTCATATACAAGTAATTATTTAATAAAAAAAAAGTAATTGAAATTAATATATCCTAATGAAGTCCTTGTATCAAGCACTTTCATTTATAAATTATTTGCAAACCAATTCATTAATAAAATATATCTGATATATTTTGTTTTAATTATCATGATAGATTATATCAGATATATTTTCTCAAATTTTAGTATTGTACTCATACTACATACTACATATAGTACTAATAGAAATGTCAAATTCGAATTTTCTTTTAATCTACAACCATGATTATTAAATTCCATTTTACAATTAATAGTTATAAATACCAAAATATCGTTTTGCATTCTAATAAAATATAATATACCCAGAAGTTTCTAGTTATAATAAAAACAAATTTTATACATCTGATAGAACCATTATTTTTTATTTTAATTTTATAACAATTTATAACAAATTCTTTTCAAACCATTATTTTATAAATTGAATACCATTCTTTTTTATTTGGAAAAACCTTTAAAATTATTTTATTACGTGAAAGTAAAAAATTTTTTTATTTCCGTTTTTAATTCAATCAATTTTTATTATATATACATACATATATTTGACCCGTGTGTCATGTCTTTATATAGAAATATATATATATATGTATTTATATAGAAATATAAATGTATTTGTGAATGTGTATATGAATGCGACAGGAAAATTGCATTAAAAAACCTGCATTTTATAACTTTCTATATAGTAAAAGTAATTTATACGTATTTAATATCAATATAGAGTCTTTATGCATTAACTTTTGATGTCTGGAACCAATTTCCTCTTAACAAGGTTTGACAGAGCACTTAATAATTTTTTTTTTTTTTTTCTGAAATATATTCATTATTATTTTATTCAATATATTTATAGTTATTTTTATTATATAATTTTTTTTAACTTTCTGTTATGTATTTATGATAAAAATCAGGGGTAGTTTACTTTTTGATTTTTGATCAGTTTACAGAAATCTGGGATACTCCAGGGAACGTTAAATGAATATAATATCATTCGGTCTAAGGAAAGCAATTTAAAAACGAAATTGTATATATCGCTGTCGAAAAGCATTAAGTGTACAAAACTGTGTGCAGATGTCAAACCCCTAGCTTTATTTAATATAGAGTTCCAGACATTTATTATAAAATGTTCTTTCAGATACCCCTTTCTTTTCAGATGCCCCGACCTGTAAAGTAAATTTGTCTAATTAATATAGTAAAGCTATTGTTAAAAACAAATTTATGAAAGTTTTAGAATCCAGCATTTTCGAATCCCACTTTTTGAGTTATCGCACGCATTGACCGACGTACACACGTAGTTTGATTCATCTTAGATTTTGATTCTGTTCCCATCCAAGCACTTGTGCTCATGTCTACTTCGTCTTCCTTACAGTGCCACAAACGTAACAGTAAATTTAGTATACCCTACCTTTGTACTGGCATAAAAATTATGAGAAGCCTTAGACTTTCCCAATTCTTTAATTCAATTTTTCTTTCATTAAATGAATCCTTACAATATTATTCAAGAACTTCATATTGATAAGAACGAACTCCATTTTCTTTCCAAAACAAATCTTAACCAAAATACGGTATCCATTAAAAATCTTAAATATATATACGGTAAATTTAACGACGTTTTAAAAAATGTTGTACGCCCCTGCAACTTTCAAAATATATTAATAAAAATATATATTTTTAACATGGAACAAGCTGCTGACCTTATACAGAAATGAATTTTTCAAAGGATAAAAATTTAATAAAAAAAAAAAAAAACAAAAAAAAAAAATAAAAATATTTTAAACGTTATTAAATTAACCGTAATAGCGGTTATACACACTGTTCATCAAAAAATTTTAATAAACTGAAAATTTATTTTTTTTTTGTATTTTATAAATGTGTGAGGAAATTTTTTTTTTTTTTTTTTTTTATTTTAATAACAGCAAAAAAATTTGCATTTTGAAAGAACTCATTAATATCCTGCCTGTCAATATAGTTAAAATGGCATTTGTTTTTCTTTTTTTGTTCTATTTTTATGTTTTTTTTTTTTTTTTTTGGTTTTAGATGATTGGCAAAATTGGCAAAATTGTAAAAATTGAAAAATTATTTTTTATAATACAAGAATTTTGTTTT
Organism: Dolichopus griseipennis; assembly: GCA_963082915.1. Classification (NCBI taxonomy): domain Eukaryota; kingdom Metazoa; phylum Arthropoda; class Insecta; order Diptera; family Dolichopodidae; genus Dolichopus; species Dolichopus griseipennis. Next base: position 8,676 of record CAUJBZ010000180.1, read on the forward strand.
TTTTAATTTTGAAAAATCGGCTGAATGAATAAAAATGTATTAAAGAACAGGATTATTAAAATTAAAATCTGTTATAAAAAGGAGTAAAACTGTAACAGAGGTTAACGTTATAAATGAAAATATTTATAATATTTTTTTTTTTAATTTATGCTTAAGGACAAACATTTGCATGATGAAAAATGGTCTAGACAATTTTCCAATTTAACATAAATTAATTTTATTTTGGAATTGGAAAATTAAATGTTAATATTAACCCTAAATAGTATTGATTTGACTTAAGGCTGTTTTATTGTTGAAAAGTCTTATTCAATAACTTTTTTTATAATGTAAAATATTGTTTTATACAAAATGGAAATATTTTGAAAAATTATTATAAATAATTGTAGGACAGGTACTGAAATTTTGATTTATGTATCAAGTGCATTGCATTTGGGGGGGTTTACAAGGTTTTTATAAATATTTATGGGTGGGGATTAATGAATTCTCTTAATTTCCCAAATTAATGGTTATATGACGTCAACCTTTTGAATTGCAAGGTCTTGAGTTTCAAACCCCGATTGGGGCATATTCATAAATTCAATAGTAGTATGTAATGTTTAATTAAAAATTAGGAGATAACGTATATAAATATTAGAGCTTTATAATCTTTTGCATCTAAAAAGTTTGTAATAGTTTGTACAGTCGAGTAATCAACCGCTTATTGAAAAAATGATTCGCTGAAGCTTAGTCTAATATGAAAAATAAGTTACCTTGTGGGTATCCAATGCTCTCCAATGGAACGATTTAAAAATAGTTTAAACTTATAGAAATTCGTGCTGCTTAAGCCTTCTATGCACTGAAAATTTTTGAATTAATTTCACTTATTTCATAATCCCATCTGACCAATGGCGTAGCGGTAAAGACGCCGCCTTTCATGTGGAAGGTCTCGGGTTCAAACCCCGGTCAGATCATATCCAATAAAAAAATATCGTAAAAGTTTATATCGTAATATAAAATAAGATTTAATAAAAATATATAAATAATTCTTGTGTAAGATTATAGATGGCGCACAAAGTTAACATTTGTGCATTCATATTTCATAACCTTATATAATAACTACAGCCGAGTAATCAACGGTTTAGTGAATATTATGATTAAAGAAACTGAAGCCTAGTTTAAAATAGTCCAAAAAGGAGTGGAAACGGAATAACAAAAAAAAAAAAAAAATTTCATTATTCCATGATTTCAATACATCCTCACAATCATGATTCCTATTAATCTACTTAAATACTAAATATAATTCCTATTAAATACTTAAACATCCCCTATTTTAAAATTCCATTATTTTATAATATTCTATTTTGGAAAATTAAAACAAACCTTAATGAATTCATAAAATCACTGCACCGTTTAATATTATTCAAATCCTTAGAATTATTTCGTGCAAAACATGGCACCAATTTTTTTAATTAAGTTCAAAAATATTAAATAACACGATAAACTTTTTTACTTAAACATTTATTAAAAAACAAAAAATTATAATAAAAAACTAAATTAGAAAAAAAAAAAAACAAATATCTATGCTACTTTTGAAACTACTTCATCCCTTTCATCTATTAAACCATAAGTTGGCATTTGTTGTCCTCCACTTATTAAACCATTACTTGCATGATTATCCACAACACTGTTTAGACCATTATTTTGTACAATATTATTTGATCCAGAATTTGATCCACTAAATATATTAATACCAAATTTTCCAAATTTTTTTATTGCTATACCTGGTACTTTAATAATTGCACCCCAATCAAAACTTTGCTTAAATATATTACCAAAATAATTGGTATGTGTTGGAGGTTTTAATTTTGTTTTACTGGTAAAATGTGCCAGAGAATCTGAATATGGTAGTATTAAATATGGTGATTCAATTAATGGATTTATAGATTGTTGATATTGTTGGTATAATATTGGATCATTTTTATATCTTTTAATATCAAGTGATAGACCACCAAATGGAAAGAATTTTTTTTTAAAACTTAATTCAAATAATTTATCTGATGATGCTGATTGAATTGTTGGATAATAAAATGGTGTTGATGATGGTGATGGTAATGCTGGTACTGTTGGATAATAAGTTGAAGAATATTGTGGTTTCTGTTGCGGAGGATAGAATATATCATCAATAAAATCATTTGTAGGTTGATTTGTACTAATAATGGTTGGTTGTGAATTTTCTAATAATGGTTTTGTTGTTTGTATATTTGTTTGGTCAGTTGTTATTAAAGGATCATCATTCAATGAAGTAATATTGTTAATGTTAATGTTTGCTTCTTGTGTTAATATGGTTTTGAAATTTTTAATTAATATGATTATCTGGGAAAAAGGAGAGAAAATTTAATTTAATGATATTATAAAATGATAATATACAAGTTTAAAATATGTATGTTTTATAATTAAAATATTTGGAATGTTTTTGTAAAAATCCAATTTAAAGTTTAATGGGGAAGTAAATTAAAAAGTTTTGAGAGATGAAGTCATTCACATAAAGGTACTTTTAAACACTTTCGAAATATTTGAAATGGATTAAGTTATCATTTTAATCTCAAGGATTAGGTTTTTTTGGGGTTTTACAGTTATTTTGTATTACTTTCAGCAATATTATTTTTAGGAGTCTGATCTTTCAGTCTAATGTGTTCAGTCGAATGTTTTTATGTTTCATATCGACAAAAGCCCTATCCATGCGATTCTGCAACGTTAAAGACTATGATTCCTTTGACTCCCTACGCCAATCCTATTTTATATGCCACCTCGTTATTTTTGTTTAAAATGAGAGCTGAAATTCCTTTAAAGTTTAACTGCATAGCTGTATGTGACTCCCCTATGTAGTGTTTGAATTTAACCGAATAAACTTTAGAATAGACTTAAATTAAAATCTATATAATTTGATTTTAGAAATCAGGACTAGGAAGAGAAAACTAGGCCTTAATAAGTGAAAATCTCTCAATATCAATGAGCCATTCATCTTTCTGTTTTGGGAATATTCGCATCACCTTTATACGTAAGAAAATTTTCCAAATCAATTAAATTAATTACATTGTAGAAACAATTTAATAATTAATTAGTATAATTTCTACTTTGTATAAAAGAAAACTTTTTTTAAATCTATATTTAGAAAGAAAATAATTGTTTTTCTTTGGAAAATTTTTTCGAATTTTAAAATTTTCTGTTTAATTATGCTATAAAATTAATTTCTATGTAATTTAATTATGTTATTTCAATTATATTGAAAATTTGGAAAATTTTTTTATATAATATTATTTTAATGTAATTAATTATAAATTTGAATTTAAAACTTTTCCATTATCATTTTCCAATATCTTCCAAAAAAAAATTATAAGAAAAATGGAGAAACAAACAAAAATTAATAAATTGGAAAGAAAATGATAAAAAGAAAAGATGTGATAGAGAAATACATTAAGAAAGGAAGTATAGAACTTTGACCGTTTTAATAATGATCGTAGATCCTTGTTAAGGATATTTGAAAATTATTAGTTTAATGAAGGTAAGAGGTTGTAAATAATTAAAGTTTTTTCTTCCATTCTACTGGTTATACAGTTAACCACGACGAAGTAAAAAATGGGGATGTACAGTTATCGCAAAATATTTTTAATATCTTTAGATAATATGTATTTGATATTCGATGTACAGGTTTATTAAATAATTTTATTACACTGTTTCAATTGAAACATAAGTTTATTTTAAGGACTTTTCAACTCCGAATGAATATTCTAATATCTGGATGAAAAGGTGAGACGATATTGCTTTATTTAACAGAGAGTTTATGTCCAAATTTATTAGATTTAATCAGTTCCAAAAGGATTTTTAAATTTTCCCCATCTTCTCTTAAAGAACTTTAAGTTTCGAGAAGGTTTTGTAAAAATTAAAATAATTAGTTTAAAAAACTGAGAATTGGCATCTTTAACAATGCAATGAACCGTTGTATCCATTTACATTCGGTTTTTTCATGAAATGACTTCAAAAAAGCTTTGTCCGGGCACAAAACATCTTAAGATACTTTAAGAACAAAGTAAAGGAAAGTAATGGATTTTGAGTTGGTTAAAAATATTAGATTCTAAGAAGCTTTTATCCTTAGAAGCTGAGACAAAAAAGATCTTAAGATACTTCAAGAAAAGCGTATAGGAAGTAATGAATTTTTTTAAAAAGATTAAAAGACATTAAGGGTAGTTATACGAAACTCCCAAAAATATGTTGAATTTTAACTAAGTTTAAATTTCCCCCTTTTGAAAATCAAAATATCCGTATTAGAGTTTTGATTCAAATGTAGATTTTGGTTTTGAGAATAGAAATCAGGAAAGAAAGCTTCCGAAAAAATTGATTAACTTATGAATGATGAAATGGAAAATTTGGAGGAATTTTGTGAATAAGGATCTTAATACTTAATTGAATAATTTTATTGTTAAATTTTCATTAACCCTGGTACTGCTAGTAGTAATATTTGTTGTCTTACTTCTGGTCAATCCTAGCAATTTACAGTGTAAGAATGGGTATTCCCTGTACCAAATAGGAAACTTTGAGTTGAGGAAATGAGTATAAGCAAAAAATTACTTCAATGTATAACAGAAAATCGGATTAAAGCACATTTAGCTAAAAAAAAAAACCGACAACCTGGACAAAATGTATATCTTAAATAATTAATAAAGACATCATCAATTCCTTTGGTTCATCTTTGTATTAAAAAAAAAAGAAAACTCAAAAAATCTTTAAAAAGAAAATTTTATAAAAATATAATTAATAATATAAAATACACTTTGAAAAAGTTTTTAAAAAACTTACCAAAAATATTAGATAATATTGATTCATCTGAAATTGATTCATTGCTATAAATTTTGTTACCACAGATTCTTTACTTTGCCGTTCTCTCTGTATCTTCCAGATTATTTTGTATTAATAATTGTCTTCTTCTTTCATTTTTTTTTTTTGGTTGTTGTATTTTTGAAATTTTCCAAAAATTTTGTAATATTTATTACCTTTTTTTTTTTGGTTTTTCCAAATTTTTAAAAACTTGACAAAAAAAAAAAAAAAACTTTTCTTATTCCAATACAAATTTGTAAATCTAAAGGTTGCGATAATCTGTGTATCTCTTAGGTTTTAAAATGTATCTTGTATAACTGTCGATATATCTACTTGTAATCTATAAATATGACTTGGATAAAACTTTACCTAATACTATAGGTACCAAGTATATAATGTGTACTAAATATATATAAAAATAAAAAGTACAAGTTAACTTGAAAAAAAAAACAACAATTTGAACTTTTTACTTATTTTTTTAAACAAAATTTATCTTTCCACTGAAATGATTTCAAACTGAATTAAAAACTGGTAATGGTTTGTAAATTTGTAGTAATAAAGGTAGTTAAGTATTTTTGTAGGAGAGGGTGAAAAAAATTCAATTCAACATCTACGTGAAGGAGGGGGAGGCGTTAGGCAATGGAAGATAAGGTTTTTTACTTGTATTTATTATATTTTAAGGTAAATTTGAAAATTAAAGTTGTTTTGCTGCTAGTTAAGTTGTATTTTAGTTGTTGTAAAAATAAAAAAAAGTTTATTCGAATTTTATTTATCCCCCACCACTCTTGTTCTTTTGTTTTATTCTTAAGTTTGTATCTTTAGTTGTAACTTTATTTTAATACTCATGAACAGGAAAAGTAGTTTTGTTTTTTTTTTTTTTTCATTTTATAAAAAATAGAATTGGGAATTTTACAATTTTAATGAAAATGTATTTACAAGAATTTAATACAAAAGAATAGATATTGTTAGATTATATATATATATATATATAAAAATTGCATGTGTAAAATATATACATATGTATATATATATTTAACAAATTCCCAATTGTATGAAGATAATTTGAGAGAGAAAAATAGTTTAAAAATTTTTTGGAAAATTTTTTTTTAAAACATTTGAGTACTAATTTACAGTTGAATACTAAAAATTGGAAGCGCGTTTTTTTATTTTAGGAGAGCCTCTGAGGTTGTTTAAATATTAATTTTTAGGGAGTTTTCCGTAATTTAAAAAAAAATTGATTTTCTAAAACGAACTTCTCAAAAAATAGATTTTCTAAGATGAGATTTATTCAAAACGCGGATTTTCCGAAAAACGGATTTTAAAACCGAGATATCAGATGATCAGAGATTTCAGAACTCAAAATTTTATGTTTTATTTAGAATGAGAGCTTTATTTCTATTTATTAGAATTCATCTATGTTTACTTGCTTGTTCATTGCACTTAAGTTGAAAAAGCGCTCTTAGTTTGAAAATAGACTTTATCCCTAGTAAGTCCTTTCAAAATTGCAAAAAAAACAATATTTTAAAACATTTCTGTGGTTGAAGCGTCCTCGTTTTTTTCCAATTTATTTATCTAATGAGTTCGGAATTTAAATTGATCGTATGAAAAAAACAGCAATATTTTGTAGTTTTACAAATCTTTTAAACTTCGGAAGTTGAAATTGTGACGTGTAAGATCTTTTAAAATATGGACAAGTTTCTCCAAATATTAAACTCCAATGAATTCCTGGTCCTCCCGTTTCAAAGATGTAGTAAGACTTCAAATTACGAATTCACTAATAAAACCAGTGTACCTTTACTAATTTTTCAAGGGATTTACTCAAGGCTCTAGGGTTTATTCAAAAATTATAGGTCTTCGTTTATATAAATCAATATAAATTTTTAATTTTATTTAGGAACTGTAAGCCCTAAAAATTTCTAGATTTCGACGTAAAAATTAAAAAAATTTTCAGTTTTTCCTAAAATAATGTTAGATTTTCCTAAATATTTGTTACTCTTGTTTTT
>CAUJBZ010000181.1:0-15955 GCA_963082915.1 Dolichopus griseipennis
TGTGTCATGATTTAAAATTAAATTTTTCTGACTTTAATCTTTGACCTCCACTAATAAATTACATTTTTAATTTTTAAATAAATAATTAAGAAATTGATTTGCGTAAACTGTGTTTTTTTTTTTTTGTAGATTCTTAAATTTTTAACCTTAAAATTTAATTTATAAAATTAATATATTGATATTATTTAAATAAAAAAGTAATTTGTTATAATATATATGTACATATATACTTACAAAATTGATCAAATAATTTTTAAATTAACACAATAAAAAAGTGAATGCCTTACCTGGAAAAAAAAAAAAGAAATATAATTAAGTAAATAATATATTATTAGTATATTTTATATATTAAAAGTTTATTTATATATTAAAGAAAATATTCGGTGAAAAGTAATTAAGATAGTATAGTTATATTATTTCGTTTGTTAATATGGAACTACGACGGCTCCGTACCAAAAACCCAAAGTAATCAAATCATAAAATTTTAAAATTCCAAAGTTACAAAGTCCCAAATCACATTAATCCCAAATTTCAAAATTTCAAAGTAACCAAATCCCAAGATAACAAAATTCCAAAATTACAAAATTCCAAATCATATAATCTCAAAGTAACCAAATCCCAAAATTTCAAAATTCAAAATTTATAAAATCTCAAATCACATTTCAAAATCCCAAAATTAAAATCTCAAAGTAACCAAATCCCAAAATTTTAAAATTCCAAAGTTACAAAATCCCAAATCACATTATCTCAAATTTCAAAAATCTCAAAGTAACCAAATCCCAAAATTTCAAAATTCCAAAGTTATAAAATCGCAAAATTACAAAATCCCAAAATTACAAAACCCAAAATTAGAAATTTTCAATGTTAAAATTGAGTTTTCTCATATAAAAAACGTCAAAATTTCTAAAAATTATTATATTATTTTTCATATATAAATGTCAAAATTTAGTACTTTTGGGATTTTGGAGTAAATTACAAAATCATGATTTTTATAGTCTTTCCAGAAAGGATTTATAGTAGGTTACAAAATCTGGGGTTTTTCATTACCCAACCTGAATAAGCTTTAACAATCTTAATTATGATTTTATGACTGGATTGTGTGATTGCGACTTAGTTTTGTTTTGTTAGAAAAAATTGTCCCTTTAATTTTGTAAATTGCGTAAATTTACATCCTTCCTCTTACAAATAGGATCTTACTGTATTTACCCCAAATTACTAACAATATTTATATTTAAATAAATTAATTTAAAACTTTTAATATTTTTATTGTAAAATTTCCATTATTAAGTTTAAATTATGTTTAAAATATGAATAATTAAAATTTTATATTTTCAAAAATAATCTAAGGAACATTTAGTATGGTATTTTTTGTTTTACCACAAATTACGAAATAAAATAACACTAATATTTAAAAATCTATAGGATTAGAATGGTGAGGGTGAATTTGTTTTTGTTTTCAACCACCAAATATTAAAACTGAAATAACTTTAAGGCATATTTTTTTTTTTAAATAATAATAGGTGAATATTGGAATAAAATCAAAAAAAAAAAGAACAACAATCCTTTTATTTTAAAAAAAAAATCCTTTTATTTTTGGAAAATTTAATTTTCACTCTTAAAAATTTTTTCAATATTTACTTTTAAAAATAGGGGGTTGGGGTGATTTTAATTTTAAATTATAATAACTTATATAAAGGAAAATTTTTTATAAATAATATGCTGAAAAAATAACAAAAGATATATTTTGAAACAAATATTTTAGTACAGTAGTGGCAAAATTAGTGGACTAAGAACCATAAAAAACAAAAAATCCGTTGCTGAATTAGAGCTGAATTTAAAATAACATTCTTAAATTCTTTTAATTTAAATTTACAATTTTATTATGTTATAAAATATGAATCTAGTCTTAAATATCATCCATCCCCAACTTTAAATGCGAGATTAAAGATTAAGTTATCTATAAGTTAGAGTTATAAGTTAAATTAACTGAAGCAAGATACAGCTCTGGTATACTCAATATTAATCACATGTTTTTTGAATATAAAGAGGCAGATCATTTCAAGATTACCTAAACTTTCAGAAATATTTCCTTATCAACTTCCAGGAGAGATCTTAAGGGTTGGAAACCTTTTTTGCAAATTTGTTTCAACCTTTTGGAAAACTTATTACTATTTGGACTCTACCTATCAAGGATCCGAATTAAAATTTATTTAGAAAACCCTTAAATCAAACTGTTATTAACTTGTAGATTTAAAGGAATTTCTCGATTTTGTATTATAAAACAAAAAAAGAAAAATGATTTTTCCTTCACTGTACTTATCAGTTTTACATTAAATTAAAGAAAATATTAAAGTAAAAATTTCAATATTTAATAAATATTTAAAAATAGGATTATATGCAAATTATTTTATTTATAACACAAAAAAAATAGAGAAAATTATTCAACTTAATGGAAAAATTACTTAAAGAATTTTAACAGATGTTTAAAAGTAATATTTTTAACTATGCATATATTAAAAACTAATTTTTAAAATGGTTTTTTTTTTTTTTAAAAAAAGTCTTTTAGATACTTTTTTTTAAATAAGAAAATTATAGATACAAAATAAGTATCTATCTATGAAATTAAACGCATTTTCTAACATTAATTTAAAAATTTGATAATAGGTTTAATAAAAAAAAAATTATATAGTAAGGTGTACTATTAAAATACATAAATAAATGTTATTTATTGTTTTTTTCCAAAGTTAATTTTATTTTTTTTTTGCCTTTTTAATATATTTTACCTTGTAATTTTGTGTTCTTTCGTTAAGAACATTAAATGTCACGCAATAAATTTTTAAAATATATTTTTATAATTAACTTGCATTGATTTTAACTGATTTTATTTAAGTTAAAATAAAATTAACTTATTTTTCATATTCACATATGGAATTTTGATTGAATAATACAGCCACCATTTTGTTATTTTCAAAAATATAAAATTGTTTTAAATACTGAAAATGACAGCTGTCATTCTAATACTAAATCAATGTTTATCATAGGTAATGGGGTTTGTTTTATTTTTAGGTGTCTTACGACTGTGTTAAGATGCTTTAAAATATTTCATTGACGTCGTAACTTAAAGACCACTCACTGTTATATTTCTAACTGTAAACTCCAGAATGAGTGTAAATCGTTTATGTACATTTATTTTTAAGTTTTAAAATTTTTACAAGTTTACAATATAAGGAGAAATGCAATTGTGCAATTTTCCGAGAAATTACAGGGAGAGAAAATTTATATTAAGGGTTGAGGTGGAAATCCAAATTTAATAAATTTCGCTTTCAAAAAATCGCGTTTTAGAAAATCTTTTTTAAGAAAATCTTGTTATTAAAAAATATCACTTTTTTCTTATATTCCGTAAAAAGTTTATACTTAATTCTGATTTTGTATCCAACTTTAAAATCCTTAAAAACGAGATTTTTAAGTAAAAAACGGGATTTTTAAATAAAAAACAAGATTTTTAAGTAAAAAACGGGATTTTTAAATAAAAAACAAGATTTTTAAATAAAAACGAGATTTTGAAATAAAAAATGAGATTTTGAAATAAAGACGAGATTTTTCAGTAAAAAACGAGATTTTTAAATAAAAAAACGCATTTTCAAATAAAAAATGAGATTTTTCATTAAAAAAAAAAGGTTTTTTTAAACAAGCTTTTCTTAATATGAGATTTTTAATAAAGCGAGATTTTTTAAAAACATAATGTTTTAACAAAAGGATTTACTAAACCGAGATTATGTGACGCTTACATAAATTGATTACCGTTTACATGAAAATCAATTCAAAATTAAATACTTTTTTTTTAGAAATTTATTTTACAAACTCCATTTCTGAAAAAAGTTTAGATTCAATATTCACAAAATTAAGCCTTTTTTTAATTTCTTCAATGCTTCCTTATATATTTTTTAAGTCAGAATGTTTAATTAAATAAATTAACTAAATTTTTGTTAATTTTTTTTTAGTATACAATATTTTGGCCTCAAAATTAATATAAGAGTAACTATTATTTAAAATTTTATCATTATAGTACTAAAAAATTTTATAACAACTCTTAATTTCAAATTTAAATTATAATTTCTGAATTCTGCAATTTTTTACTTTAAATTTAAAATTTTAACATATTTTTCTCCATTAAATTAAATTTTTAAAAGTATTTTGTATTTTATTTTAATAATATATATAATATTAATTAAATAAATATTTAATTAAAGTAAATGATATCAAAAAATTATAATAACAAAATATTTTAACACTTGAATTCAATGACTTGATATAACCTTGCTATTAAAATAAACATAAAAAAAAAATTTCAAATAAATTTTTCTCAAATTTTAAGAGGAAACAATTTATAAATAAAGAAACTCATATAACCATAGTACAAAGGTTAATATTAATTAATTATGGTACGTAGCATCACTAATATAGTAATGTTGCCAGTGTTTAATTTTAATAATTTTAAATTTCTTTAATAAAATATTTTATATTATAATCCCAAATAATAATTTCATAATTTTTAAATTATAAAATTATGAAATTTAATTTATTTATTTGTTTTCTCTCAATAAAATAATGTATATAATGAAAATAATGAAAAAATAACGTATGTTGTATCAACCACAAAACCAACCGCTATTACAGGAATAGCTTAATGTAAAATTTCTTTAATAGATTTTTTACTTAAATATGTGTAAACATTTTTATATAAACAGAGTGGCCCTTGGAATTACCCGATATTCGTCAAAAGCTTTTATCAATTCAAGATTTTAACATCAAAAATCTTATATATCAAATTTTAAAACTGAAAACATCCGCTCAGTCGCTTAAGGTTTTTCAGACGTACGTACATACACGAAGATACAACCCCATTTTATGGATTTCTACTCGCCGGAGTAATGCATATATATAAAAGTATCAGAGTCCATTTTTGGTGCGAAAAAAATACCGACCGCTTATTATATTTCATATAAGCGGTTGGTAAAAATGAGCAAATTTGAAAATATCTATATAAATATAAATATTATAATATATTTGTATAAAAAAACCATGAAAATTTTCTCACTTAAAAACTTTTTTTTTTTGTTCTTTTGTTAAATTTCACGCGAATTTTTTTTTATTTGTCTAGATTTTTGTTTTATGTATTTCCACACCAAAAAATTTTAAAAGTTCAAAATTTACTCAAAATTAAATTAAATATTTACATTTTTCGGTTATTAACTGTTTTTTTTTAATTTTTTTTGTATTCGCGTTTTTTTATTATAAGATAAGGTTCTATCTACACTCCTTTATTTTAAAATTTACATTTGATTTTAAAATTATCTGTTTCAAATCTATTAATTAATCTGTTTTAATAACTAATTAAGTATATAATATTTCTTAATTTAAAAATTTTTGATCACAATTTAAATTAAATAAACTATATCTGCAAATATATATTATGTCGAATCAGGGCTGCAAGCCGTACTTGAATATGACCCCAAAACCCGCTTCGAACCAATCATTTTGACGAACTTTAACTTGAACACATTTAAAAGTGTGGTTCAGGTTTACAATTTTTTTTACAACTAAGTACAAAATGTTTATATTAGTTATTAGGGGTTACCAATTATTTGCAATTCTTTCAGGAATGAAATTGACATTTAAGAGTTAATGTTAAACTAAATGGTAATGAAAAACTAAAACGATATTTTGAATATAGACACAGGAAAAATGATAATAAGCCCAAAATCGATATTGAAGCCTTTCCTAGATTATCTAATAAAAATGAAATGAAATTATTTTAAATTTTTTGGGATACACAAAATGTGGACACACCCCTTCTATATAAAGCTGCCTAATTCAATAATTTTAAATATTCCAACTTCTCAGATTAGTGTAGAGCAAGCCTTCTCCGGACTAAAGTTTATTTTATCCATACAAAAGAACATCTTTAAATGGAGATAATTTAAAAAATATTATATTTGTAAGACATATAATAAGACAAGTAATAAAATTTTTTGAAATGAATAAGAAATAAATAAAATTCTTAATGAATTTGTATATGCACAGTTTGATATAGTGCTTAAAAAACCTCGTATTATTATTATTTATATCTTATATTTTTTTTTAACTCTATTGAATTATTATTTTGATTAAAAAATTTGAACCTTAATTCGAACCCGAACTGAACCCACTAAAATTTTCCAGATTGAACACCCTTTAAACCTGAATCTGATTTTTCGAAGGTTTGCACCCCTGTGTCGAAAACATATTTGAGCTAGAAGAGAATAGAAAATGTTTTTCTAAGCTATATGCTGTATAGAGAAATATGGGTGTTAATTTTGGGGTTAGTTACGGTTTTTTTCTAATAGTTAGTAAGTGTTTAGTCAAATTTAATTTAGTTATACATTTAACTTCAAATTAGATAAAATTTACAGACATAATTTAATAGAATTTCTCTTTAGTTAACTTTTAAATACTTTTTTAGCAGGTTATTCTAACAATTTTCTACAAAATCAATCGTATATTTATATATATATATATATATATATATGTATATATACATGTTTATAGAAACTAATAGTCAAAATATTATTTATAATTTTTATTATAAAGATCTCCGTGTTCATGCTAATTTACATTTTGGATTTTGTTTAACATTGTGGGGGGCACGTAAAAAGTTTTAATTGTATTTCAGTCTGACTTTTCCTTTGAAAAACAAAAACACTTTAAGTGTTGAAAAAAAAACTTTTAATTCTGACATTTTGCTCCCGATAAGAAGATTATTTATGAATAATTTATTATTATTATTTACTTAGTTATTAAATACACTCAGAAAAAAAATTATTAGTAATTGGAAGAAGTTTTTTTAATTAATTTTAAGACCTTTAACTCTTTTTAATAACACTTTTACATCAGTTTAATTTGTAGAATGTATATTACTAAATTCAAAACTAATATTAAATACTTAATTATTTATTTAGAATAATAGTATACATGTGTTCTATCAAAGCTATCAAAGCTCGAGTCGAATGCTCAATTCACTAATATTAGTTTTAAAAATCAAAATATTATAATGCAAAGTACCTACTACCTTCCTCTCTTGTTTAAAAGTGTAAGTAAGCTACTATTTGTAATTAATTAATAACTGCATCTACATTAGTTTTATCAAAGCTGCAAATCGAATTCTCAATTCACTATTATCAGTTTTAAAAATGAGAATATAATGTCAAGTACCTTCCCCTCTTGTTAAACATTTAAGTATGCTACTAATTTTAATTAATTACAAACTGAACCTATCTTTTTATTTAACATTCTCCTATAATTAATTACTTCAACTCTTTTTTAAATGAAGACTCTTGCGTTAATATTAATTCAAAATTTTTTTTTATATTATTCATTTCAATTCTGCACCCTACACGTTTTGTATTTGAAAAGTTCCTTAACTTCTATTTTTTTTAATTCATATTCTCAAGATACATTTTAGAAGACAATAGACAAAAGTTGAATTATTATTATTCCAGACGTTTTTAAATTTTTTGAATCCAAAATTAGAAAAAAAAAAGAAAAATAAAACAAAATAAAATTGTCTAATTTGTTCACAATTAACGAACATAACTATTGTTTAAATTTTTCATTTCTGCTTTTTTTTTTTTATTTTATTTTTTCTAAGTGTTAAATTAAATTAAAAAAAAATAAAACTAAAACGAATTAATAGTTAAATACATAATATAAAATATATGTATATTAAAGGCGCAAAAATTATAATAAAAAATAGCGCAGAAATATACATATATATTTATATATATATATATATATATATATAAACTATTATTATTATTCAATTCCCGTCCAAATAAAAATACAACTTCTAATTTTTTTTTAATATTTTATATACTTTGTATATATATATTATTACTTACTTATATACTTATTTACTTACTTACTTACTACTATTAAATTAATAATTATCACGAATAGAGTTTTGTTTAATTTTTATTTTATTAGGTATAACTTATTACTTATTCTCTTGATTTTTTATAAATTCTTTGTTGTTTTTTTTTTTTTTTTCAAAAATTTTGGTGGCTTTTGAAAAATTTGTCTAAATAAAGTTAAACCATATTTGAGCAGAGCATGTTTTTTTATTTAATTTTTTATTTTGAAATATAAATATAAATAAAAACAGAAATAACGCGATTAAAAACTACCGCCTTTAATAATACCTTTTAATTCATATCCGAAAAATAAAAAAATACAAAAATAGAAAAATCGACCATAAGATATTTTCACGCTTTTATACTTTTTTCAAAATTATTTTTCTTTTTTTATTATTATTTTTTATTTTTACTATTTTTAGTTTTTTATTATTTTCTTCTATAGTTACTTCTAACTTTTCCGCTGTTTTAAAAGTTAATTTTTCATTGGACATTTTTTTCTATCGCCGTATATATACATTCATTAATAAAGCTAAGAATCTTTTTTTTAAATTTGTAATATAAGTAATTAATTTTTGAATTCATCATTTTTATAAATAAATTTTAACAAATATTTTAATTACACCCACAATCGGATGTTATATTATACTTAATTACATTCTTGAATGTATCTAAAGATACAAATATATACGTATGAATACCGTGTTAAAATTTATGCAGGAAAATGGTTTTTTAATATTTTTTAATTTTTTGGAAAAGCTTTTTTTAGTAGTAATTTATATTGATATGAAAATAAGATTCCAGTGACGATTACTATAGGTACTTTTGTGACGATTACAATAGGTACTTATATCTACTTATTACTAATAATCAATATTATATTATTTATTTGGGAGTGTCTCTTAATCTTGATTTAATATATCCTTTTTTTAAAATTTCCCTTTTAGAAAATCTCGTTTTTTATTGAAAAATCGTGCTTATTTCAAAAATCGCATTTTTTTTAATTTTAAAGTTGGATACAAAATCAGAATTTTATCAGCCTTTTCCCATAAAATAAAAAAGAGATTTTTTAAAACCAGATTTTTTTAAAACACGATTTTTTAAAAACAAGATTTTTTAAAAAAAACACGATTTTCTAAAAACGAGATTTCCTATACGGGATTTTTTGAAACGATTTTTTGTTAAAACGGCATTTACTAAACCGAAATTTCGACCTCTAACCTATATTTTTCATAATTGGTATGGTATCTTAAGTGTAGATAATTTTAATGGTATTTAAAAATGTAAAATTCTTATTTTATGAATTTTAAAAAAATTTAATTTTTAGACTTGTGGTTTTTTTTTTTATAATAATAATTAGAATCTTATAGATCAAAATATAAAAAAAAAATACCTAAATTAAAGGAGTAATTTTAAATGACATATGTAAGCATTTGAAATTTTATGTAAATAATAAGTACTTAGTAGTTTTTTGTTAACCACATTCATAATAATTTCAATTTTCTAATTGACGGTTTTAGAAATTATAATCAATGTATTTTTAAATTCCTATAACCACCTTGAGTACTAATTCAAAAGGTTTTGTATCTATAGTTTTTATATATGATTATTGATTACTATCGCTAAGATGTTTAAAAAAAAGGATCTTAAAATAAAGGATATTTGTATCTGACAGATGTTATTCTATCAAAAAAGAATTACCGTTTGTTTGTTATTTACAAAAAAAAAACAAAAACGTAAAAAGGTTAAATCTGCGGTTAATTAAGGTAATCTTTAAGGAGAAAAGTTTTAATTTTATAAAAAATAAATATTGTGTTGAATTTTACTTCTTACATTTCTAAGATATTTTAATATTTAGTTATTAAAACATCTGATTTTAGAAAATCTCGTTTTTTATTGGAAAATAGAGATAATGATCTTAGAGTTGGATACAAAATCAGAATTATCCGTTTTTCACATATAAATAATGGGATTTTCTAAAACGCGATTTTTTTGAAAATAAGACTTTTTAAAAAAAAACGAGATTTACTAGCATTACTTTACTTATTCTCAAGTTGTTTAAAAAAAAAACTTTAAAATAAATTATATTTTATAATTTTATTTACTCGTATTTGAATAATTAATGAATCCTAATTTAAAATATTTAGAAATTGCTTTTGAAAATGGTAAATTATACTTTAAAACTTAATTCAATTAATTATGATTTTTCAAAGGATCTTCATATTTATTGAATAAGTTTCTAACCTTTAATTTAACTAGTTTTATTTGTTCATTAGTTAATTAGGCCAGTTCTTTAGTATTAAATTTGGGAACATTTAATAATAATCAATTTTATATTTCCATACAATATCATAAATTTTATTTTAAAAAATTTTAAAATCAGATCAAAATAAATTTTAATCAAAAATAACTTAATTTAAAAAATCTAAACAATTTTTTGAAACAAAACACTCAGTGAATGGACATTTATTCGGGCACTAATTATTAATTGAATCATCAATTAAATTAAACTAAGTGTTAAAAAATTATTAAATAGTAGGCAAATCAGAAAATCACTTTTAATAAATAAAGCGAATTTTTTTTAAATAGCATCAAATTTAAAAAAATTTGAATAGAAAATTTAAATTCATTTAAAAATTTTACACTTAATTATAAGTATTTTTAGGTTAAAAAACTTTTATAATGCGGTCTGGTTCCATTTAAAAAAAAAACATTAAACGATAATGTTTTTAAATAAATCCTTGAATTAAAAAAAAAATACAGCTCTCGTCAGATTTTCTAAACAACACCAAAAAACTTTAAAAATCAAAAAACCTCTTTCTTTATTGAAATTTAATAATTAAAATTGAATTAACGCTTTTATTATTTTACACTATTTAAAATACAAATAAAAATGGAGCAAATTATAAATTAGTTAATAGTATGTTTGGTTCTATGATTTTTTTTTATTTTTGTATTTTGTGTACAGCCTGACAATCTGGTCTACAATTTTCAAAAATATTGTGTAGGTTCTAAATTTTACACTATGAAACATTACTCTGATTCAGAACTGCAATTCAGAATTTTTACCAACAACCGCTTATATGAAATATAATAAGCGTAAGGTTGTGTTTTTCGCACCAAAAATTGGATCCTAATAACTCCGGTGTTTGAGAAATTCATAAAATATGGTTTTTTGATGCTGTACGTCTTTGTGCATGTATGGACGTCTGTTTTTGTATAAGTGTACACCTTAAATGGCTGAGCAATGTTTTCAAATATTATATGTAAGATTTTGAGGTTAATATCTTGTATTGATTAGCTTTTGGAGAAAATTCGGTAGTCCCAAGGGGCACTTCTATAAGGTAATTTGTAGTTTTATATTTTGTAAACCAAAAAATAGTACAAAGAAACTTATTATATAAAAGTTCTTACTCAAACATAGAGCTACAATTTTGCAATGGAAAGTTTTTTAATCCGACGAATTTTATGGTGTTCCCTTAATTAAATTTAAAAAAAATTTTGTAGAAATTTTCCAAGTCCAAATTTAATTTTAATTTAAAATAATTTTTAAATTATTTTTGGTAAAAAATCTGTTAATGAAATTTTGAATTAACACATTCGCCATAATTCCGGGAATTCCCGTTATTCATTTTTCCACTGAAAATCTAAATTGCGGCGATTCCCGTAATTATTGGAAAGGATTTGCATCATAAAAAAATTTAGTGATTTTTTTAGTCGGTTTGCTAAATTTAAGTCATATCTTCAGTTGGCTTGCTACCAACTAAGCGAAGACGAATTAAGTTAAGCTATTCCTGTAATAGTGGTTGGTTCTGTTGTTGGTCATAGCATATTTTTTTTCATCATTTAATTCAATTGAAATATAATAATTTTTATGCTATTTAACTTTAATCAAAAACATCAGTTATTTGCTTGTATTTAAATTCGCTAAATTAACCTATTTAAAATCAAAATAAGTCCAACTTTTTTATTTTTACGCGATTTTTCGCGACTGCTAGAGTTTTTTTTTTATTTATTCGTTGTCCTATTATTTAATAATTTAAAGCTTTTTATTTTTTAACTTGCACTACTTAGCCGCGCCACGCCATTATAATTTACAAAATAGATTTCTTTTTTTACTACCCTCCTCAATATAAATCGGATTGAGGGAATTTTGAAGCAATCATCAAACACTCAAGTTCTACAACGAGTAATATTGAAAAAAATACAAAAATCCTAGAATTTCATTTATTCATCTGTACTGAGGTGTGATAATCAAATGAATATTTTTTTTGAATCTGGAAAAAATGAAAACTTGTGGAAAATTATTAAGGAAAATAAAAAAAAAAAAAACATTTCTCTTTCATTTACAGCCCCATTTATTTTACCAGTCAAAAAAATAAAAAAAAATCAACATTATCCATAATATTATCATCATCATCATAATCATCGTCGTCATCATCAGCCAACAAATTCAATTGAATTCAAATTAGTACTTATATATATATAATATACAAAGCACAGGGTAGGTAATTGTGTTAAATATACGAAAAACCAAATCCTATAAACCTATTTATATATAGAACTAATATAAAATTACTATGTATATATATAGTAAGGTAAGTATATATATATAAA
Source organism: Dolichopus griseipennis (assembly GCA_963082915.1). Taxonomy (NCBI): domain Eukaryota; kingdom Metazoa; phylum Arthropoda; class Insecta; order Diptera; family Dolichopodidae; genus Dolichopus; species Dolichopus griseipennis. Next base: position 12,567 of record CAUJBZ010000181.1, read on the forward strand.
TATATATATGTACATACACTTCTGATTAAACATTAGCACTGAGTCAGATATTTATTTACCCCAAATAAAAAAAAAGCGAATTCAAACACCAAATCCACCACCTACATACTATACTTCCTATACTTCTGAAAACAGTTTTTCTTTTTATATTTCTTGAAAAAGAAAAACAATTTTCTTTTTATACTTTAAATTTTCTTTTTTTCTGATTTTTCTTCTCACTAAGTAGAATTGTTTTTCAAGATTGAATTTTGTGTTTTTTTTTTTATTATTTTGCATTTTTTTTACAGAACCCCTTAAACTTAACTTTAGAGCTTTCAAAAAAAAAACCTAAAATTTTTCTTTTGTTTTTTTTTTCTTTTTCTTTAAATTTTTGTTTTTTTATTGTTTTTTCGCCGAAAAATACTCAGGAAAAATATAAGAACGCTTTTCAATTAAAATGTGTACTTTATTTAAAAAAAAAAGTAGAAAAGAAAATTGTGTATGGTATGAACGTATTTGAACGTATTTGACACCCGATCTTTTAGAGTTTTGGATTCTGTGGTACATGATTTATATATATATATATAAATTATATATATTTTTATATATATATTAAGATGTTAGGAAACAATTCCAGGAATAATGCCATCTCACATTGCTTAATTCACCCACAAATCTATACTAATTTTGTATTCAAAAGAAATTATGGAAAAATCATTTTCATTTAAAGTATATTGAAATTTTTCTTTTTATTAAATTTTTAGAATTTTCATGAAAACTGTTTTTTTGAAATTACTGGGAAATTGCTTTTACAACGGTTATGTGTTTTAAAAATTGTCAATTTAATTTTGATAAATTTTTAAGTAAATTAAGTTGAAAGGAAGTCATAAGGTTAAAAATTTTCAATCTATATCTGAAGATACACGTTTGTGTTGTTTTTTTTTAAGCAACGCAAGCAAAGATATAAAGTTTAATTTAATTTTCATATTTTTTTTTTAGATATTTTTAAAGAATAAGAACAGAAAAAAAAAAAAATTAATATTTTAACTAAGTACGCGAAAAATTAAATTTTCTGGAAAATTGTTTTCTAACACCATGTTCTTTTGTCTGTTTTTCGTATTTTATTTTTAATAAAATTAAAAAAAAACAAGTAAAGAAACAGTCAGTCGGTGCAACCGACTTAGAAATACCCTACACCTATTTGGTTCAAATTTAAGGACATATCCATAAGTCATTTTAACACCATAGAAGCTGTTATTAATTTGATCGTAAGACATAGCTAACCAAATTAACTGTATAATACTAAAAACATTTTCTAATTACCCTATCTATTAAAAAATACTACAAATTCTTACTAATTTATCTATTTAAAAATATTAAAAAACAAACAAACTTGAAATAAATGAAAATATATTTATTCCAATTCAATTACAAAATGAAAAAATTCTAATTATTAAATTTTGTGATAAAAAGATAATCAAAGCATAATATATTTAATAATCCAAATTTTTAAAAATTGCAATTATTTTAAATGGTTAGTTTATATACCTAATAGAAAAGCTTATAAACGCAAAATATGCAATAAATGTATTTCTAAAATACAATTAAAAATTTACACCTTTTCATATATTTCATTTAAATATAAAAATAAATTTTACATAAATGCAGCAAGTACCTTTGAACATAGCTGAACCACTACAATTAAGTCTAGATTTCGGAGACACATAGGACATAGGAAATATATTCTTTGGCGTCGAAATTAAACTCGACCACAACCAATTCCCATGGTACTTTCATTACTAGTAACCTACTGTTAAATTTCATCAAAATACCGGCATTATTTTTTGAGTTATGGTGTTTGTAAGATATATGTTTGTTAGTCCTTGAACTTTTCAAGGGTTCCAGGACCCGAAATTATGGTACGATTTCGCCCATATGCAGTCCCGTCATACTTTCAATACTAGTTAACCCTTGTACACAATTGGAACGCTCTAACTTAATTTGAAGTTACTAGTTTTATTAATTTCGATGATAAGCTTTTACACATTGGGGGTCTAAGAGAGGTTCTGAACCACCACTCCAATTGATCCCAAATTAGGGGGGCACGCAAGAAATAGTAAAGAACACCCTTGTGGCAAATTGGAAGCTTCTTCATTTGTTTCAAGTTACTATCTTTATTAATTTCGAAAATATGCTTTAAGGGCCTAAGAACTGAGTGGCTGGTCCCGATCCACTACTCCAATGGGGCCCAAATTTCAAAGACACTTACGAAATAGGAAGGGACACCCTGATACCAAATTTGGAGGTTCTATCTTCATTGGTTTCGGAATTATGCTCGTTTGGCCTAAATTCGATCAAAAAGTTCTAAGTTCCGAACCCATTGTCCAATCCTCACCGTACGTAATCACCGCCGTAATTTCGCTGCCAATAACCTACAGCACAAATTTCGCCTCATTAGTTGTTGAGTTATCGTGATTTTTTATATATGTTCCTTAGCCCTGACATCGATTAAAAGGTCCGGAATCCGAACCGTTGGGCTGATTTCGCCCTTATATAGTCCGCGCTGTACTTATAGTACTAGTTAATCCTTGTACACAATTTGAACGGTCTATCCTAATTTTAAGTAACTATTTTTAGTAATTTCGATTATAAGCTTTTAAAACTTGGGAGGTCTGAGAGGGGTACAGAACCACCACTCCAATTGATCCCAAATTAGGGGAACACGCAAGAGATAGTAAAGAACACCCTTGTGGTAAATTGGAAGCTTCTACATTTTTTCAAGTTGTTATCTTTATTAATTTTAAAGATATGCTTTAAGGTCTTCGGAAATGTGTGGCTGGTTCCCGACCCACTACTCCAATGGGACCCAAATTCACAAGACACTTAGGAAATAGGAAGGGACACCCTGATACTAAATTTGGAGGTTCTATCTTCATTGGTTTCGGAATTATGCTCGTTTGGCCTAAATTCGATCAAAAAGTTCTAGGTTCCGAACCCATGGTCCAATCCCGACCTTACGCAATTCCCGAAGTAGTTTCATTACTAGTAACCTACAGCACAAATTTGATGAAGATAGCGTCATTAGTTGTTGAGTTATCGTGATTTTTTATATTTGTTCCGTTAGCCCTGAAACCGATTAAAAGGTCCAGAATCCGAATCCATGGGCCGATTTCGCCCATATGCAATCCCCGCCGTACTTTCAGTCCTAGTAACCTACAGTTAAAATTTCATCAAGATAGCTCCTTTATTTTTTGAGTAATCGTGCCTACGGACGGACGGACGGACGGACGGACATGGCTATATCGACTAAGGCGGTCACGCTGATCACAAATATATATACTTTTCCATATCTAGCTCGCTTCCTTTAGGTGGTTACAAACACCATACCAAAGTTAATATACCCCTTTACC
>CAUJBZ010000182.1:0-37354 GCA_963082915.1 Dolichopus griseipennis
TTTAAACTCAAAAAAAAAAAACAATAATGTTTGAGATTTTCTGTTTGGTATAGACTTGTTTGTCCTATGATTTTTTGGAAAATTCTTTTCCCAAAGAGTGAAAACTCATTGAAATTATGTATTAAAATAATTTGAATAAATTGAAGAGTAACTCAAAAAAGTTGAAACTTTGGCTGTTCCGGAAAATTATATTTCCCAACTTTAAGAAAATATTATAGTATATTTGCTTCCTTTAAAATGAAAAATTTTTGAAGTTCATGGACTAAATTAAAAATTCTAGGTAAAAGACCTGATAAAAAGAAAAGCAGTTTAATGTTTATCATGTGAAATTAAGTGAAACTGTATTGAAAGTTTTGTTTTGAAAAATATTATCGAAAGTTTATGCAAATAAATAAATCGAGTGGGTTGTACACAAAAAAATAGGAAAGTTAAAGTCTCAAAACTTTTACTTAACTCGAATTTTCAAATAGTTTATAAGAATGATATTGAAAGAGTTCAAGTTCGTAATAGGAATAGGGTTCGTATAGGAATAGAAATTTTGTAAAATATTTTAATGTAATTCAAACATTTTGGTAAGGTAATACGGAGAAAAATTTAAGCGGTTACTATGTGAATTAAGAATGATTATTAGTATAATTAAAGAATATAATATATCAATTAGTATTATGATTAATTCCATAGTAATTAATTTTTAAATGTTTAACATTTTACAACAATCCCTGTATTTCAGTTTTCTTTGAATAGTTAAATATTGAAATGAAAAATTGGAAATTACGGTTTAAATCACTTAAAACGTTAAACTTTGTTCAATTGTACACTTTAGAATCGAATTTACACTTTTAGATTCAATAATAAAAGAATGGCTGATGAATATTGCTACATTAAGAAACTCAAATAATTTTTTATTAAATCAATGAAATTATTTTTTTCTTTATTCATTTTAAAAATTAAACATTTTTATTAAGTTATTTTAATTGGTTTTGAATATTATTGAATTTAAATGGCCTCCACGTTCAGTGATGCAAGTACGGCCTATATTCCCTTTTAACGCGTATTAAGAACTCTAGCGCGTGAAAGCTGTGCACTATCCAAATTCCTTTATCTATATCACAATCCATTGTAATCTGTAATTTTAAATATCAATCTGTAAGAAAAAAAAGAATTGGAGAAGATTACTCAAACAGAAAAAATTTTATTGCGATTTATTTTGGTAGCAGCTTTCATCAGCCACCCTTTAAAATAAAAAATTTACTAAAAACATAATAATCACACAAAATATTTAATCTTCTTAACTATTACAGTAAGATTATAAATTAAATTTTTAAAACATTTTATTGAGTTTTTTAAGACAATTTTTAAAAAATAATAGGTGCTTCTTTATTATTTTACTTGGAATTTTTTCCAGTTTTAATGAAATACTTTAATTCAATAAAAACTGGTCTAATTTTTATCCTGTTTTCGTCTTAATTTAGCTACCATTCGCCATTGGGTTCAAATTAACAGCTTAATTAGTAATTAATAATAATATTGCTTTAATAAAAAATACATAAACATAACAATATCTAAGACGTTTCTACATGTTTTAAGGCCAAGTACTATCTCATATTTAAATTATATATGCAACTCATTTGATTAATTCTAATAATAAGAATATAATATTTCCCCCCTGTTGCAATATGCACACATTTAGAGCATATGGGAGGCTTTTAGCCTATAACACTTAAACAGTTTAGGTACATGAAAAAAAAAAAAAAAAACTAAAATTTACTTATTAAATTCAAAAACTGATTCTGTTTTAACAATATATCTTAAAATAACAGCAATCTCCTTAACAAGTTTTTAATATCAGTTTGAACCGATATTGATGAGTTATAGAAAGTCATTAAGAATAACAAATCTTAAAACATTTTCGTTAAAAAAAAAATTATTTAATCTAAAACATTTCCACAAAGTTTTTTGAAAAATTAATTTAATATTATTTAAAATAAATTGTAAAAAAAGTTTTCAAGATACTTTGAATAAATAAAGTTTTAAATACAAAAAGCCAAATACAAAACAATCATTATTTAAAAATATAAAAAATAAATTTATTCATTTATATAAATTATAAATTCAATCAACACACACACACAATCAACTCATAAATTATTATGATACTTTTTTTTTCTTAAAATCTTTTGAAAATTTAAAATTAAATACTTATATACCTACATTCATTTAATCGAATTCAATTCAATTGAATTCAGGTGATGCTTCCCAATAGAAATAAAAGAAAAATTATATATATATATATATATATATATATATATATATATATATATATATACATATAGAAAAATATAGGTATGTATACAAATTAATCTCTGATGATAGGATCTTCTATTTTATTCTAAACACATACGTTTAAACAAGCAAACAAATAACAAGAAATAATAAAAATAAAACAAATTTACCTTCATTTACATTCAAAAGAAAATATACAAAAAAAAACAACAAAAAAAAAAGATAATAAGATAAACTTTTACCGTTACTTATGTTTTATTCCTTTTGTTATTTTTACTTTATTTTAACATTTAACCACAAACATTTTGTATAAAATTTAATGTCTCATTATTCATCTAATTTAACATGAAACATAGGTTTTTTTTTTGTTACATACAAATATAATGAAACAAAATATATATATATATTCATATATATATACATAAAATATATTTATTCTTATCCTAAATAACGATCTACCCAAAAAACAAAATCTTTTTAACTAGATTTCTCACCACTTTCATTCAAAAAAAAATTCTCTTCTACTTTTACTTTTCGTTTTAATGAAAAATTTTAAAATATTGGGGAAGTACCGTTAGATAAACAAAATAAGCACATTTTAACTTAAATTGTTTGTGATCTACTTTATTAGTTTGAATTTTTTCCTTATTTTAGTGATACCTATTTTATGCTACTTAATCCTATACCTAGATTAGATTAAATGCAAGTGGTTTGTACAAATTAGAAATGGGGGGTAGGGTGAGTGGTGAATTTGTTTTAAAAGAAAATGAATAATAACGGTAAGAGTAGTTTCGCTTGGTTTATTCGACTCGAAGGAAGAATTACAATTTGAATATGGAAACATATTACAAAAAAAAAAAACAACAAAAAAAAAATAAAAAATGAAATATATTCACCTCGTTTTAAATTCCTTTTCTGCTGACAATCTACTTTATTCTTCTTCTATAGAAACCTCGAAAAGTATCAAATAAAACATAAAGAGAAAAAGACGCATGAAACACTTCCCTTGACGACGACTCAATCCAATTCTAAAATCTATACAAACCTAGGTTGAAGGATCAATTTGTTATGGAAGGAAAAAAAAAGGAAAAAAAAAGAAAAGAATAGAATGAGAACTTCGCACCCTAGTTAATATAAACTTTGAAAATTTCGACACACAGAGTTTTTTTTTTTGTTTTTTGCTATTTTTTTTTTTATTTTTTAAATGCCACGTTAATTTAAATTTTTGTTTCTCTCTTTCTATCTTAATATTTTTTTTTACTTTCTCTTTCTAACACTTAACATATAGTATTCAATGTTTTGTTTTTTGTTTATTATTTGCAATTTATTTATTCTTTATATACATTTTTCTTTTCGTCCTTGTCATATACTTCCTATTAAAAAAATTTTTTTTTTGTTTCTTTTTTTCTTTTGTACATTTTTTGAGTATATAAATAATACATATTATAATATTATATATATATATATATATATATACTCATCTATTCGCACAATCATATGTATATCACGTATGTAAAATATACGGTATACAAATGACGCGAATTTAATCCCTCAAGTGGGATTTTTACAATTCTTAGATTTAGCCTTGAATTAAATGAAACAAAAAATACAAAAAAAAAAAAAAAAAAAACACAAAAACAAAAAAAAAACAAACAAGCGAAAAAAGCAGCGAATTGTTAAACAAGAAAAAATTACACAATGAAAATTCATCAGAATACATAAACAAACAGAAATGTAAAACAAAAATGAGTAGAAGTAAACAACAATAACACAAAATAAAAAAAAACAAAAATAAAAAAAACACAAACACAAACTTTGAATTCACCACGTTAAAGAACAGTAGCAGCACTAGGTAACAGCAGAAGCGTAAGTAGAATTTAAAAAAAAAAATAAGTAAAAAAAACACTCTCGTAATGTAATTCTTGAAATAATGTCATAGTATGGGGTTGGTATATAGTGAGGAGTACTCTTGGAGTTCCCTGTGTGTTCACCTATTGTGTTTTCATCATATAAAAAAAAAAAATGAATAATATATAGGGTCCCGTTACATCTTTGACGCAATAAAGAAAAGAGAACAAATAATAAAATGAATATTGTATTAAATTTTTTTTTTTTATTTATAATTTTTCTTTTTTTTAAATAAAAACGTTTTATTTTTTTCCATTATTTTTTGTTTTATTTCTTTTTTCTAAATATAACTGTAAATTTGAGTCGCTTTCAAACAAAAACAGTTAAATTAGTTTATACGCGCTCACTCTCTTTTGATTAAGTATAAAAATAATTTTTTTCCATTTTGCCTCCGATGAAATGTAACTGTTGTTGTTGTTTTTTTAAAGAAAATTATTGTAATTTTGAACGGGAGGGTGATCATCAACATCAATGTTATTTTACCTAATACAAACAGTTCTAAAACTCTATGTTTTTTAAATTGATTTTTTAAATTCATGCACATTTTAATAAAATTGCAAAATGTGAAAGTCTTAATACGGTGAAATAGGCAAGATAGGGCTTTACAATGAAGAAATTATTATGGAAAGACTTTACAAGAATTTTTTTTTTAAATTTTTACAAAAGTTTTTTTATTTTGCAAGATTTAAAAAGAAATTTTAGTGATCTCTTGAATAAAGCTTGAATGTAGTCCAGGAAAATATATACAAATTCCCATTTCCCATAAAGCCTATAAAACGTAAATAAATAAAAGTTTTAAAAGCCGAAGATAAGTAAATGTATCAAAATCTAATTTTATATATTAATCAATCCTATTGATGCACTTGAATTGTTTATTATTCAAACCTAATTGATACATTTATGATTAAAAATTAATAAATTTATCTGAAACTAAAATGGAAGTAAAATATTTTTATAAAATTAGAAAACCTAGACTGTCGTATTTGTAAATTGAAAAACCAAAATGTTTGGAGTCTTCTAGAGTGATTTCAAACTCCAAAGTCGAATATATAATTCCCATCTCGAATTAAAATTCAACTCCCTTCTTCGGAGATTTGAGACTAAATTATTAGACATCCAATGAATATTTTTGAAATTTTTTGAATCCACAGAACTTTATTCTAATCCGATAGTTTTTCAAAAATTCGACTAAATTAGTAATTTGGAATATGAAAGATTGCCCCATTATATATTTCGGAGTATTTGTAATCTTTATCTCAAAATGTCAACAAAAACGTAGTCAGAAAATAAATAAAAATTCATGGAACTCGTTAGAATTTTTCGGGATGAATAACAAAAAGAACAAAACAAAAAAACCAAAAAAAAAAGATGAACATGTGTGCGTGTCACATTTTATTTTGTTGTGCTTTTTATTATTTTTCTATACTTTAAAAAAAAAAAAAACTTTCAAATGTTGTGCATGTAAAAATAATGAGCAAAAGATTTGTATATTCTTTATATATATATATATATATATATAAAATTTTAAAAGTATAAAAGTATAAATATATATATATATATATATATACGATGACGCGAATAATTTTCTTGTGAAAATTTAAAAAAAATTTCATTTTCAAATTTTCAAAAAAAAAAAAAAAAAAGAATGCGTATATTCTTAGGTTCTTCAAATCTTAAAGCTAATTTTAATGTCTCAAGCACGTATGAAAACTTGAACATGAAATTACATATCAACGTGGAAATGGAATTTTACTTGAAAATATTTGGATACAAAATTGAAGGGAAAAATAAAATTTTCATTTTTTGTTGTTTTTATTTTTGAAAGATACTTACAAAGAAGATAGACTTTATTTTGAATAGAAAAGAAAATTCTTATCTTGTATAATTTTTTGACATTTGAGAAATTCTTCTATGGTTTATTCTATGTTGAATAATGAAGGTTTTTTATCATACCAAAACTCAATTTAAAGTAGAAACTCACGCTAGCAGTTACGTGTGAATTATCACAATTTTCACAGAAAGTGTAATGAGGAGATATGAGTTTTGGTATGAATTTTGGTATGAATTTTGGTATGAATTTTGTAATTTATTTAAAAAATGGAATGTTAAATTAACTAGTTGAAGAAAAATTAGTGCGATAATGATAGTAATACTTATATTATTAGATAGGGAATCGCGAACGTAATTTAACTGACAAAAACTAATTTTATTTTATTAAATTAAAGTTTTTTTTTTTTTTTGTGTTTAAGTAAATCTAATTTTCTAGATGCCTGTGAAATTTACTTTTGATTAATTTAGAAAAAAAAAAGAAAAAGTTGAATATGACTTTTATGAAAAGAAAAATAAAATAAAATAAAATAGAAAATAAAATAAAAAATAAAAGTACGTCAGCTCATGATAGAAATTCAAAGGAAAAGATTAAAAACAAAATTGTTATTTTTTTAAATAGAACATTAATATAAAAGTCACGAAATTCTAAGAAAAGTTTAAACTTTTAAAATTTTATTTTGGAAAGGAAAAATTTGTTAGTAATTAGAAAAATTTTGTCTTATTTTGTTTTTGGAATATAAATTCAAGTAAAAAGTTAAACAAATTTTTTTTTTTTTTAATAATAAAAGTATAGTAAAAGTTTTTCCTTTTTTTATATATTAATGTGTGTGAAAAAGATTGAAATTATGTATTTAATATTTTTTTTTTTCAAAGAGAAATGTTATAGAGAATTTTAATATTAGGGGTCAAAACATTTTAACATTTTAAAACTTTAAAGACATTTATTCAGAATGAGACTTAAATATTTAATATTTGTTTGGAATTATAAATTATTATAATTAAACTAGAAGATTTTTCTTTTAATTTAATTTAGTTTAAAATAAATTAAATTTTCCTGAAGCATCCTTTTGTCATAAAGACATGATATATTTTTTGTGTATCCTTTCTTCGATGTCGGGGAGACTATACAGCTTTCACAATGATAAGATTATTAAAATTATCTTTTATAAATTATACCATTCTCCTGATCTTTTCACTGGTAATTCGGTGCACTCCTGTCTTTTATGTATCAAAATGTGAACTTAATAATCATAAAGTCTAATAGATCCGCTAATGCCGCTAAGGAGGTGAAACAAAGTCGAAAGGAATAAAGTTGATTCGACTTTACAGTTAAAAACAGTAGAAATATAGTCCAATTACCAATTTTTTCTTATTTCTTACAAAAAATATTGAAAAAGTTTAAGTCGAATGGCAAAAAAAAACAAATAAAGCCGATGAGGGCATCAGAGCGGCATCCTTCAAATGCTTTATTTCTTTTTTTTGCACTCCACTTTATGTTTTGAACATTTTTTTTGGAAATAACATGGAATTGCTAATACGATTTTATTCCCATTGTTTTGGTAATAAAATCGTTTCGACTATTTTTCATTTGACTTTATTTCAACCCCCTGAAAATTTGTTAATATCTAATATTTATACAAAAGTATCCGGTAACATTAATTAGCATCAATTTTTTAATTATTTAAAAATTTTTAATTAATTGACTTCTTATATTGTACCGAACTGAAAATCTGGGACCTATTGCACCAACATCTTATCATTAATCATATAATGAAATTATAATTCTTTTTATAAACTTTTGTTGCACCAAATCTATATTTGATAGCTAATCAAATAGGTATGATTAGTAAAAAACACAGACTTATCAAAAATATGATTATTTGATTAGTATGATAAGTGCTGTTACAATCGGACTCTGATCTTTGGAATTTTGTTTCGTGAGCCGAACTTTGATTCTAAAGTATCTATGGTAAAAAGTTCTCCAGTTTATTGTAAATTAGAGGTTGTATTGTATATTCTTTTCATATTGTATTATAAAATTGTATCTAATATTATATATAACTCTACACTCAAGTTTTTAATTCTGCTAAGTTTTTTGAGTTTTAATACATTCACAATAAGTATTCATTTAAACTTCCATTAATTAAAATCTTAAGAAATTTCGTTTAAAATTATATTTTTCATTTATAAGTTTGTCTATAAATTTTGTTAACAGCTAAAGTGTTCAAAGTATCTTAATATAATTATGAATTGAGTTATTAAATTTGATACAAAATATTATATTATTTCAACCCAAAAAAATACTAAATAAAATTCAATACCAAGGATACCCATTAAATTAACAGTTTCTTCAGTATCTTTCTATTATTTATACAATATAATTTAATTAAAATATCTTTATAATAAGTATTTATATAACATCCATATTTGTAAAAAAAAATGAAAAAGGGAGATCCTCCTCCCATTTATTTATCATTTATGAAGTTGTTAACATCTAACGAAGTCTAAAAAAGCAATGTACTAATATTAAAGAAAACTTTTTCCTTCTGAGAAACCAATTTTCTTTGATTATTAAATTTTCGTTTAAATTCAAAACATATAAAATTATCAAAAGAAAAACTTATCAAGAAAATATAATTTAATTAATTGGTATTAGTAAAAGAAAAAAAGAAAATAAAATTTTCCAACTTTCTGCCAAAAAAAAAAAATAAAACGAAAAATAAAAGTTCAATATAAAATTAATATAACATCAATTTTAATTAGAGATTTCAGCCTTCAATCAATAAGTCAACAAACTATCAGTAATAAAAAAAGAAAATAAAACAAAATATTAATTAAAATCTATGTCTGATTTCTATAATTAAATATTAATTTAATTTTCATCACAGTTAGAAAGAAAATTTTTCTTTATTTAAATATTATAATCATTAAAGGATTCCGATCTACAAAATTTTTTAGAAAAAATCAAATATATTCTATTTACATTTTCATTTATATATCGGTCGTCCTTAAGAATAAATAAATTGTAATAGTACAGGACAGTGGCCAAATTTTTTTGGAAGTTAAAGTTAATGAAATCCATATAATTTGTGGGAGTTGCAATTGGCACGTTCGGCATAAATAATGTGGGTATTTTTAATATTTAATAAGTACCTTCAAGTTAGTATACATTATATTGGTAAAGGTTGTTCCATATTTCAGCCTAGTAAGAAAAAATATAGAACAGTACTTTTATTTCAAAATGCTTTAATTTTGACATTCATTCTATTTCCAAAAAGTATTCAATATCATTATTGTCCTCCTTGTTCTGAAGTTATAGTAATAAATTAGAGGTTGTATGATAAAATGAATAGTATATATTTAACAGATATTATTTCAATATATTATTATTGAGACATTTGCAATTACATAAGCATGCGCCAACATATTCTTTAAAATGACAATTTTAAACCTATAATGCAATACGCGCCTATTTGTACCTCCAAAAAACTACACGAACTCAATTGTAGTTTAAAATCTGAAAATTACAAAACAAGCTTTGGTGGTTCGATATGGTAGCCCTATTCCAATTAATATACCATTTTTACTCTAACTATGAACTTCTTTACTTTGATTGAAGAATTTATTACTGTAAATGGAAACAGTGTATTTTATTTGGAAACCGTGTATTTTATTTATTTCATTGACAATTTTTTTACTTTAAATGACGACTTTGTTTTTTAATTATTTCAATGAATATTTTTTACTTTAAGTGAATACACTTTTTTTCCAATCAAAATTATCTTTATTCATTTGGTATATAGCCGTCTATGTAATGATAAATATGTATGTGTCTGCCAATCACTATTATAATTTCTTAGTTTTCTAATAAAGTTAATTTACAAGATTTTATATACGATTTTATGATTTTCCCTTATTTGTTTCTTTCTTAGTACTTTTAATAGAATCTACATTCCAATTTATACTCAATGTGTTCATTTACTAAGATTAATATGAATATCATAATATGAATAATTATCACATAATTATTTCAAAAAAAACATACGTACAACCGTATCTATATTTCTATTTTCTTAATTAAAAGTCCTTGCGAAGGCAAAAAACAAAAAATTACACACAGGAAATTATAATTTTCACCTTGAAATTTATATTCAACATAATTTTTATTACTTCTATTTTTTTGTTTTTGTTATTTTTATTCTTTTTCCAGTCAAAAAGTTCTGGAGGGGTTCCATCCTTTTATATTTTATTTAATGTGATCCGTAACCATTATGAGCCCAACAACAAGTACAATAATAAATATATAAAATAATAAACAGAAAAAAAGAACAAAAATAAACATTAAAAAAGTAAACATAAGAAATGGGGTAATAATAATAAAAAGTAATTTGTTTATGTATTGGTTTCCCATTTGTGTTTTTTTGTTTTTTTTGGTACAAAAATAAATAACATTCAATATAATTAAAATATATTATATATTCAACAATAATAATTTTATATATTATATATACACACATATATACAGTATGTATTTATATCTGTTGATATAGTTAAAAAAAAATAAAACCCCTGCAAATTCTAATAATTTAATAGGCACTACTTTTATTAATCTAATAAATTAAAATGGGTATTCAAAAATTTTAATGTTCTATATAACATTTTAATAGATTTTCAGGTTCAAAGATTTTTTTCCTTTGTTTAAAAAAGAATTTTTAATTTAATTTGTAATAAACCCTATATCCAATATGTTGATAGCATTTGATGGAAAAAATTTTAGAAAACCGAATTGATAAATTTAACATTTAATTTAATCATAATTACTTCTATCAGCTGTTTAGATAATTTCAAGTTTTTTAAAAGGAGTTTAAACGATTTTAAAAGGGAATTTAAAACCAGTTTTGTTAACTTCAATTTGTAAATTTTACTGTTTAAAAACGTCTGAAAAGTAACTGTAAGAGAGATTATTTAAATTATTTGTATCTAATCAAATTTTCACATTTTATATTTTAAAAATTCCATTATTAAATTTTGTTCACAACGATATCTGTACAAAATTTTTAAAAACAAAACACAAAAATAACATAAGTAACAGTAATTTTCAAAAAAAAAAGAAATACATTTTTGACTTTTTTGTGTTTAAATCGAAATATATAAAATTTTTTTTAAAAATGTCAAACACACCCCTGTTTTAAGAAACATTTAACAAAATTCGAATGTTTTCCTTTTTTTGTTTTTGTTATTATTTCAAGAAAATGTGAAGTAAAAGGAAAAAAGAAATTGAAAATATAATACAAAAAAAATTGGTAACATATAAACTAAAAATTATTGTATTTCAACTTCTTTACTCACCCTTACTTTGACATCTGAAGCAGTAAGTAACATGGAAGCAAAAATAAAAATTCCCGTTTCTTTTGCAGCAGGAGTAATAACATGTAACTGTACTGTTACTCAACCTAATAACTTATAATGTCAAATCAGGCACAAACAAAACAAAAACAAAAAAAAAACATTGTTTTGTTTTCTCTTAGATCCAGAGATTAGGAGCATCAACGAAGAAAATAACTTCCGAAATCAAAACTGGAGTAAAAGTAAAATACCCGGAAATGAAAAGAAAACAATTATCAAAACGGAAACAGAGAGGGAGAGAGTAAGGGATATAGAAAGAACGAAATAGAAATGTATAACGGAATAGAAAACTACATTTACGGTTGAATATACAGGGTATCCCACATAAGCATCATGTCCGTTTATGGCAAGGAGGGAGATTTGTTATTGTTTACCATTTCTGAAATATTGAGCTTTAAAAAAATCTTATAAACTTTTCATAAAAAATGTTTAACTTTTAAACGGTATATTTTGGAAGATTAGTTTTGTAGGCTGGAATATGAGCTTTAATTTTTGTGTACAAATGGTTTATAAATTCCTAATAGTTTGAAAGTAACGTAAGTTTAAAGTTGATTTTAAAAACAAAATTTTTTCCCTCACCGCGGTTTTCGAGATATGCTCAAATTTTAAAAGTCTGTTATTCAAATTCTGATGCCTAAATACTGGACACCCTATATACTCATAATAGAATAGAATTGAATATAAAAAAAAAAAAAAATAACATGAAATAAGTCATTTTATTTGAAAATAATAAAATAGAATGATAGGGGAAAAGGACACTATAATAAAAACAAAAAAAAAACAATAAACAAAATTTAGAGCTCATGCAGAGTTAACTTTTAGTTATATACTGTTTAAAAAAAAAACGCCGTATTGTTAAAACTCCGGGAAGAAAAATTCATATTATTATTATGTTAACTGTATATCCAGTATTACTGAAGAATTATCTGTATATTGTAAGAAGTCCTGTTATTTTGAGAAAAAAAAAAAAACTGTATTTTTTATTTCCTTTTTTTCATTATCTTACTTTTTTTATTTCATGTATATATTATGTTACACTGGGAAGCTAAATAATATTATGCAGTAATGACCTAATATTATATTATAAACTATGGTATGTTTAGTATTGTTTATAAGAAGCAGTATAAGTTAAATTGTGTGAACAATGTTTTATACGATTGATTTGGGTTTAAGACTTTTTTATTAAAGTATCGTAACGCCTAAACTCGTTCTACGGTTTGAAAACTCAAATTTGAATAAAATAAAATTGAACAATAACTATATTAAAATTTTTAGGAGTCCTATAATACTCCTAGACAATTCAGTAGGCTTGTAATATTACACTGCCCAGACAAACTCCTCATTATACATTGATTGATTCTTATAAGATATAGGAAATTTTACGAAAATCGCCTGTGAGTTATAAAAATCAATCAAACATTTTTTTTTAAATAACTATAATGTCTATAACATTATGCATACAAATGTGTTATTGAATAAACATGGATATGATATTTAAATGTTTATTAGTTAAGTTTGTCGTCATCGTCATCATTCTAATAATTTCACTGGACATGCCAAGAAATTTTTTTTGCCTTCTATATATATTTGTTTGTTTGTATACTTTTTTTTTTTTTTTAAATTATTATTACAAAATTTATGATCCTTTTACTGTTAAATTTTTTTTTTGTTACTGTTGCTGGAATTTTTATTTTTATTGTATTTTTCGCTTTAATTTTTTTTTGTTGTTGTTTTTCATCATAAATCTTTAAAGTGAATTTAATTTTATACCATTCTATCCCATTGGGCAACTTTTATTTTTGTTCTGCGTTTGAGCTTAAAAACATGGAAAATCTAATCTAAAGAGAAATTAAAGTTTTGTTGTTAAAAAAAAAAAACAAAAAAAAAAAAAAAAGCAAAATAATATTAAGAATTTTTTTCATATTGTACATTAGTTAAGGAGGTTGTAGTTAAATTTCTGGAACATTTGGATATTTTAAATATGTTTTTGTTGTTGTAAAAATTTTGGTTAGTAGATTATATTAAAAAAGATTCCGAATTACGGTGTGCCCTAAAAACTCCTTTAGACCAATACCACTATATTATATTAAACATGGTTTGATGAAATTCAATGGATTAATAAAATATTAAAATAAAATGTAAAAGAAAACTAAGATTGAAGCTATATTATTATTCATTAACTGCAAGTTTATTGTTGTTTTTCTTTCAATGTTTCTCAAATCGTAGGATTCCAAAAGGCTGGCTGGCACAAGTGTTGATTTCATATGAAAGACGCGGTTTCGATTCCCGGTAAAAGTAAAAAAAACCGAACTCTGGTTATCGAGCTCGACTCAGACTGATCATTCCACTGGGCATTTGATTCAAATTAATGACATAACTAATAATTGATATAAATAGTATAAACAAATATAAAACATTAACGAATAATTTAATATAATAATGTATACACACAGATTTGTAATTATTGAAAATCGACGACGCGTAAAAATATTAAAGACCGACTAAAATTTCATTTTTATATCGTATTTGAAATTTATTAACATCATAACTAATCTGTATTTATGTATACCAATGTAATCTGTATAAAATAATTAATTTATATATTCTATTAAATACCCCAACATAGTGCAATTTAGCCAACATTGTTAACTTTTTTCGGATTAAAATTGAGTTTAAATTAATTTTTACAACTTGTAGAACCTAGATGTTATAATAAGTAAAAGCCTATTAAATGTACAAATAATCTTAAATAATTAAGTTACAAATCAATACAACTAAACTATAAACTCAATTCCCAAAACATTTATAAAAATGGATTGCACACATTTTATATTACGACACATAAACTCATTTAAATCAACAACCTATATGAATCCAAATTATCTCACCTATTACAAATAACAAATAAAACTATCGTTAACCTTTAAAACTATTCACTGCACAACAAAGGAAAAACAAAAAACAAATTAAAAATTGAGGAAATTCTCTAAAGATTAAATACATATTTCATTTTTTCTCACAAAGCTAAAAAAAAAGAAAAAACAACAACAAAATAATTCGTTTCAATGACCTCAACTACAAAATATCATATACAGTAACAAAAGAATATATAAATAAATAAATAAAAAAAAAATAAAATAAAAATAAAAAAAATTTACATTTTTATTTAGCGACGAGAAGTCAACGACAACAATATCAAAACAGTAACAAATTCGTAAAAAAAAAAAACAAAATCCAATTTCTAAGATATTTAATATCCATATACATACGTACATTCCTATATCCACTTACATATTGTTATATGACATGGAATCCATGGAAATTGTATTTAAACTCAATGGGGTTTTTTTTTTTACATATATACACATATATAAATTTATTCATATTTATATAATATTCATTATACATACGTAAATTTATGTATATATAATTGAAACATGAGGGCATTCTATGCGCCAAAAAAAAATAAAACAAAAAAATTTGTTATTCATTTCTTAAGTGCTTCGTTTTTTTTTTTTTTGTATAACTGCTGCATCCCCAGTCTCTATTAATTTTTATACAGTTACACCGTATGTTTATTTGTTTTTTTTTTCTCTCTTTCTTGTTTTGTTTTTTTTTTTTTTTTAATTTTTAATGCTGTAACAATTTAAATGACAAGTCTCTAGTACAAAAAAAAAAAAAGTACCGTTATTTTTTGTATACTCCAACTCCTGCTTAAGAAATAACAAAAAAAAAATTCAAAAAAAAAAAAAAAATTGCGGACATGCCACTGGGTTCCCTATACATTAAAAATTGTATAAAGTAAAAGAAAAGCATACGATTAAAAATATGATCTCAAGCATAACGGTTCTTCATCCTTGTTTTATTTTTATTTTTTTGTTTTTGTTTTTTCCTTAAATTGGATTATGTGATGGGTATAAAAATAGACACATGAAGAAATACACTGCAGCCTGTATACTTATTACTCCTCGCTTTCTAATTTTCACTCAATTCATGACGATTTTAGAAATTTTATGAAATTCTTACGTTATTTGTTATTTTCACTTCTTAGTCCTTAATCTTCCTTCCCACTATGCTGAGATTTTTATTTTTAAATATTTATTTATATATATATACATATATTAAATCTATGTGTTAAATCTAAAAATGTAAATGAATCATTTGTTTATTTCTTGGGTTGTCTGTTAGGGAGGCCTGGAATAAAGATTAATTCTGAATAGTGTTGAGAAAATTAAAACAAAAAATATATACTCATATATATTTATATATGACAGATGAGTTATTGTTAATCTTAATCTTAATTCAAATTCAATTCTCATATATCTTCTTATATATATGTATATGACATATCACGTATTATATTATTATAACTGTTATATGTGTAGAACAAAGTTAAATAATTTGTATTAGTAAAATTTGAATTTGAGAATAACAATAGATAGACTATACAAAATGGTGATAGAAAGTGATAGGTTTGTGAGTGTATAGAATGTTGAGTATCATTGATTTAACTGTAAAATAAAAAATTTTTGTGCGTCTTTTTTTAATTTCTTCTTATTTTTTTTTTTTTTTTTGTATATTATAATACTCGTACAACAACAAATTGAATTGAAAAAATATAATTTATGTATATGAAAAATGATTAAAAATAAGAGAAAATATGAAAAATGTGAATAAAAAAACTTCAAAGTGAAAAAGAAAATATGATTTTCAATAATAAGTGATAAAAAAAAAATGTTTCCATTTTTAAATTATTTGGAATTTTACTTTTTGTTTTTTATTTTTTAATTCAGAATGATAGTATTTTTGTTTCATATTAAGGGGTGGCTTGCAAATATCTTAAGGATGTGCGTTTGAGGATGTGAAATTTCTTATGATATGATACAATTTGGGGGTAATATGAGGGGGGGGGGGGGAATGTTGAATAATAATATTATTATAATAAAAAAAAAAAAAAAAAAGACAAAATTAATATGCATTACGGCATACATCTTCCTTATGGCAATGTACATATAAATAAATTTCATATATACCGTTCAAAATTAAAATAAAAATAAATTTATATGCAACTAACAGTATAATATAATAAATGTATGTATGTATACATTTATAAGATTTCAAATATGTAAATTTATGTTGTCATACGAATCTTATGCTTTTATTTTTTGGTTGTTAATTTCTCTTATGCTAAAATATAAAGAATATCATAAAGTTGGCGGGTAATGTCAAGTTGGGGTAAGAGGCGGATTTTTTTTTAATATTATCTGTTTTTTGTTTACACATTTTATCATCCTGAAGGAAATACATAAATTATTATTATACAAAAATATAAATATTGAAAATATGTTTAATTTTTAATAAATATATATATATATATATAATAAAATATGACGGTTGGTTTCGTTAATTGTCTTTATGTTATTTAAATGCAGAAAAAAAGTTGAAAATTAAAGAAAAAATTTAATATTAAAAAAATTTGCTTGTTGCATAATAATGATGAAATTTTATTATTTATATGCAATATCAAAAAAAAAAAAAACGAAAATATGACAAATAAAAACAAAATATAACGGTAATAAAAATAATTTTATTAAAAGAGGGGAAAAAAAATGAGGGTGAGTGAGAAAATCACAGAAAATCAATTTATTTTCTACAAAAAATAATTAACTTAATTATAACTGTATTGTATTTATGATAAAATGTATCTGATATAATTCAAATTAATGAAAATTCGAAAAAAAATATATATATATAAAGAAAATTTAAATTTAATTATTTTTTTTTTTGTATTATTACATTATAATTAAAAATATATTAATTTCATACATGTATATATATATATATAATGTAATAATATATTATAATTAAAGAAATATTTTATATAATTAAAAATATATTAATGGAAAATTAAATATATATAGTTTAAATAAGAAATAAAAATTGATATCAAAAAAAAATTGTGATAATTGATAATTTTTGATTATTTATTTTTAAACTTCAGGTAAATTGAAAAATTATCTCTTATTTTACTATACAACAAAATTTATATATTTTTTTAAAAGCTTATTAATGATTTTACATATTTAAAATCGATAATACCAAGGTAAAATTTAATTTAATGTGATAAATTACAATTTTATATAATTATATATACTTTTTTTTTAAATATAAAAAATTTTTTAATAATAAATTTTATTTTTTTATTACGTAATTCAATTATTTTTTTATTGATAATTGTATTTTCTTTTGAATTCTGTGATTTTCCAATATGCAGTTAGGAAATTTAATAAAGTATTTTTAAAAAAAAAATTTTAACAAATATAATATTACATAAAGTAAGGTACCTGAGGCAAATAAGGCCTAGCGGGTAATAAGGCCTAAACAACAAAAATCATACTAAAACTTTTAAAATGCACTTTATTGATTTACACATCCATTGATAATTGTACAAAAATGTCCGATCTAAAAAATTACTTATTTCACTACAGCCATTTTGATATTATTTGTGTTTATATTTTGAGGATTCTTTTATTTTGTGAAAATATAAATTTTTTTTTTTTTTAACGTAAGTAAGATTTTGACTAAAATTATAATTATTATTCTTATTTTGTCTTAAATATTTACTTTGTGATTGCTTTCTTTAACAAAAGAAATTATTTTATTAATATTTTATTAAAAAAGTGGTTTTTTAGATTTTATAAAAAATA
Organism: Dolichopus griseipennis; assembly: GCA_963082915.1. Lineage (NCBI taxonomy): Eukaryota > Metazoa > Arthropoda > Insecta > Diptera > Dolichopodidae > Dolichopus > Dolichopus griseipennis. The sequence goes on from CAUJBZ010000182.1 coordinate 18,135, forward strand.
GTTAATAAAGGTTTAATAAGGCCTATTAAAAAAATTTATAGGCCTTATTAAACTCTCTATTATTATTTTTTTTAAAGAACGAATATTAATATTAAAATTAATCACATTTTATATTTTTCGAGAGGTAAATAATAAATATTGGTAATTTGCATATAAAATGTGTTTCCAGATCTAAGCTCTTTTTGTATCATGCCACCAAAAAAACGAAAAAAAAAAAAATTATCTTGACTGAATTAATGTTTTTTTTTTAAGTAAAAAAATTAAATTTTTTTTTAATTTTTTTAGAATATAAGATATAAATAACAAAACCTACTATGTAATATGTTGAATTTTTTTTAAGTTATCGAATTTTTCTTTGTTTGTTTTTTAAAAATATACTTGCCTTATTAAATATATGAAAAAATATTTAGGCCTTATTATACTAACATAGTATAATAAGGCCTTTTTTAGCATTTTTGTAAAATGTTTATAATTTTATGTTTCCTAGACAGAATGGACTGTTATGTTTTTTTTTTTAAGTATAAGATTCTGTTTAACTAAAATGAAATAAAAGTTATTGAATTTATTCAGTAGTTTTTATTATTTTATCAAATTTCGTTAGCTAGGCCTTATTTGCCGCAAGTACCTTAGTTATAGTTCATTAAATTTAAAAAGTGGAATATGATATCGTGCATTCGATTAAATACTTTTCGGTTTTAAAAAACTTTATTTTTTAACGGTATCCAGTTATTTTTTTAGTTTTTTAATAAGAGAATGGAAAGCCTCGAACATTCTCTCGTTAAAAACACATTGGAACTGTGTGGTCATCCTTAAGGTGGTATGCGACACATTTAGACACCAAAACAACAACCTTTTTGAACAAAACTTTAGGGATAAAACTGTCATATAAACATTCGGTTGGGTTAAGGAAAGGAATTCGGAAAGATTTGGATTTATAAAATTTTAAATTTTCGAATTATGTTGGATAATGGTCTTTTTAAATGGTCTTCTTTTATAATTCAACATGAAATATGGTTCCATTAACGTGACGTGCGCATTAATAAAATTAAGTCAAATAAAAATACAATCAATTAAAAATATAGTCAAAATCTGATAAACACAGCCGGGTTGGCTCTGAAATATTGGTTAAGTATATCTCGTTTTCACAAAATATCGTTTTAGAAAATCTCGTTTTCAGAAACCTCGTTTTAGAAAATCGTGTTTTTGGAAAATCCCCTTTTTTATATTCTGGCTGATATAAAAGCTGATATTTCTGGTTTTCTACCCAACTCAAAAATCCTTAAAAACCAGATTTTTCAATTAAAACAAGATTTTCTTAAAAAGCGAGATTATTCAATAAAAAACAAGATTTTCTAAAATGCAATTGTCTAAAAATGAGATTTAAAAAAAAAGATTTACTAAATCGAGATTATGAAATGCTCCAATTCAGCCAAAAGAAATACCAGAACTATGCTTCCTTTAATATTGGTCTAAAAATGGATTATCATTATTAGCTTTTCAATGCATCTTCAGAAATTAGAAAAAGTAAAATATTGTTTGAAAAACTATTAAACAAAATACCGAATTAGCTGTTGCTATTTAAAAATATTATATTTCGCTAAATATTTTTGTTAAAATTTAATATACTTACTTGAACTTTACAGATTTTTTTATACCCGTGCATACATATATGACATCGGGTATATTAGATTTGCTCCTCCGTTTGTAACGCATCGATCTAGACGAGCTAGATATAGTGTCAAGGGTACGTATCGGCTCAGAATCGAAAAATGAGTCGATCTAGCTATGTGTGTCTGTCCGTCCGTCCGTCCGTCCGTCCGTCCGTCCGTCCGTCTGTGTGTCAGCACGATAACTCAAAAACTAAAAGAGCTACAGTTTTGAAATTTTCACAAAATATTTTTCAATCAATTTCTAGGTTCCCTATTTTTTTTGGTTAAGATCGGACCAAAACTTCGGGTAGCTCTCGAACAGCTAACTTTTTTAACTCCAACATTTTCATATAAAAATTTGAAAATTTGCTATGCACCGTGTATTTAATATGAAATTATATGAATTTTGTTTGTTTTTGTTTTTTTGTTTACTTTTTTTTTTTGAATAGATAACGAGTTAGAATTTCATATTATTTAAATGATGCGTAGTTTTTTTAAGTAAGCAAAAAAGAACACAAAGATTTTTTTTAAGTAAATGGCTCCATAAATAATTTATATATGTATATTCATATAATATGTATATGTGTAATATTTTGAATGAATCATTTTATCAATATGATTATATGATGCTTACTTTGCTTAGGTTATTAAATATATTCGTGAATTAAAAATTAATTACAAGAGATAGAATTGAAAAATTAGAGCTAGAGTTTTGAAATTGACACAAAACATTTTTTGGACATTTTTAAGGTTCCCTATTCTTTTTGGTTAAGACCAGACCAAGGTTTCGGGGAGCTGCCACACAACTTATTTAAACCAATATAAATTTCTTCAAAAGTAATTATTCTAGAAAGACGAAAATTACACACGGTTAGTTTTATAATGAATCAAGCACTTATATGAAGTTTCAAAATTTTACGGCTTCATTTGCGGGGGGTTGCCATACAACTTCTTTGCACCAATATGAATTTCTTGGAAACTGAGTATACTACGAGGATGAAAATTACACACTGTTAGTTATATAAAGAATCGAGCACTAATTCGGAGTTTCAAAATGTTACGACCCCATATTCGGGCAGCTCCCATACAAAGTTGTCAATTCGATAACTGTGAATCTAATGAAGCTACGAGGTTAAAATTAAAACTGGGCAGGTAAAGTAATAGGGCAAGTTAGTTGGCAAAGTCGGACATCGCTCGGACCAACTTTTGGGGTGGGCTATTTTTTTTTGTTTTTTTTTTTTTTTGTTTTTAACCAAAAATTATGGTACCTATAATGAATTAAAAATTTAATTTTTTTTTTAAGCAAAAATTATGGGATAATAAGTTAATTTTTTTTTTAACTATTTTACTTTTTTATATTTTTTTTTATACCTAATAGCATTTATGATATTTAAAAATTAACTTACCCGTTATATATTATAAATAAATAACGGTTAGTGGGTAAGCACGGGTATCTAAAAGTTGACAAGGGCAACTATAATCTTCCTCGTTTTTAAATACATATGCTAAAACAGTTACCACAATCTGTGTTCTGCAACAATTTATAACAATATTATAATTATCTAAGTATCATTAAATAACTAATTAAACAAAATTTCATTATTTCTAATTAAAAAATATATACATTTAATATTAAATAGTATTTTTTAAGAATAATATGGTGCAGATTTCCCATATTAAATTCCTTGGGGTTTCTTAAAATATTTGAACATAATAAGATTTCTAAGAAAAATAAAAGATCTACACAAAAAAATAGAGAAGTTACCCTAATTACCCCTAGCAAATAATATGTACATACATACGAGTATATAACATCTTAATTAACTCTGAATTATTTTTTTTTCTTTATTTTTATTATCCATTTTTTGTGTAAAATTTCTAATTTACTAATATTATTAACCATGGAAAGAAAAATAAATAGAAAAATTACTGGAAAAAAGAAAAACTGCAAAAAAAAAAAAAAGAAAAACCGAAATAAAAAAAAAAACTATGTATTTAAAGTAGAAGTTATAAATTAACTTTACATTCATTGTTTAATGACTACATTTCCTTTATTTTTTTACTGGAAAATTGAATTTTATTTTTTTATTTTTATTATTTATTTTTATGAAAAATTTGAGACATGTGCATAATTATTTAAAATTTATGTGATATTAACTTGTCTCAACTATAAAGTTTTGAAAGTTGTTCATGCCACCAACAATTTTATTATAGATCTTCTTTCATTTTATATCGTTCTTTTTCTATACATTTTATTTGGTATATTTTTGGAACATCTTCCGTTCGGTGACTTGGAATAACTTTTTAAATATTTTTTATTTATTTTAGTTTTTAAAATTATGGTAAGGAGCTGCTGAGCTGATTTACTTCTACTTCAAGTGCGATTCTCATAGTAGTGATGTCAGTTCTAGGAACTCATAGTCAAAATTCAATCACAGGAATTGTTTTGTTTTATGACTTAAAATGGTTGGTTTTCACCTCCCAAAAAAAGAAAAACTAAAATTGCTTAAGAACTCGATTAAAGATAACTAGGTTCAGATTTATCAAAATTTATATTATTTAAAATTACAAGTTTTAAACAGCTTAAGCTTTTAATGGATTTCTAACAATGATTACCTTTACTGGTATAGGCTTTTTAATTTTTAAAACCAAACTGAAAAGGCTCTAGTAACTGAAGTTTCCTCAAAATATAAGAAATATAAAATCATCCATTTCAAGTAAAAAAAAAAACCCCACTCAACAGTGTATACAACAGTAAATTCAATTAAGGGCAATTATCTTTTGTAACATAATGCACTTAAACATTTTATATAAAGCACAATATATTTATATATATATTATATATTTGAAGGTATTATAAATATATATTTATATAATACCTATAAAAACCATATACATAAAAATAGAAAAAAAAATATTAATATTCCATACCATATCTCCAAGCATACATATATTATTATACTACAGTCGCCTAAATTTATGCAACGAACCAAAAACTCACAATTTTAAAATATTTAATGATACCCACATATGTATTTTAAATCAATTTATGGTTCTATAATACATATATACATATATATAACTTATAAGATGAAACTTTTTGAATTTATATATATGTGTACATTATGATTTATGTTGCTAATTTTATTTTAAGAAGACTTTATTTCTCCACAAAAACAAGTACCAAAAAAAAAAAGGTTCAAAAAATTTACAAAAAAGAAAAACTATATCATAAAATTTTTTTTTTTTTTTTTGTGAAAAACTAAAAAAAAAAGTGGGAAAACTTGAACAGATACTTTAACTTCAAACTAAAAAATAATGCTATAAAATTGGATTGTAATTGCTTTAAGATGGCAGTTGTAATAATGGTAGTATGTATATAGTAGGGTAAAATAATTTTTAAGAAAAAAATCTAAAAAGTTTTTTCTAGTTTTTTTTTTAGTGGTGAAATTATTAAATAGAATTTAAAATTTTTCATTAAAATTATATTAGATGTAGTGGGTATGTACGTCTAACTATCAATTTATACTATATATATTCTATGGTTTACCAAATTGAATAAAGATATGGCACAAATAGTAATATTAGAACTTTAAAATATGGGAAGCCTTATTGATCAAAATGGTTTTTAATTGGACCAGATAATTGTGTCGAAAAGTTCGGTTGTTCAATGAAAAGTTCAGTTAAATTTTAATTAAATTTTAAATTTTTACAAACTTGAAAAAAATATTATAACTTTACTACAGTACTGAAAAATCTGTTTACAAATCAATTGAAGTTAATCCGTCCATTATCTCACTATCCACTGTCAATTACAATTATAATTTAAAGAACTTCAGTAATAATTGCCTCGGCTACATACACTATTAGGGGGAAAACTAATGATTTAAGAATGGCTTATTTAATTTACATATTTACAAAAAATTTATTTACATATTTTATTTACAATTTTGTATTTTAAATTAATATTATTTGATGTACAGCTACTAATAGCAATACCCACTTAATAATATTGTATAAAGTTTAAATAATTTAGATTAAAGTACGAGTTTGGAGTCTAAACAACTTTCTCAAATCAAATTGAAAATATCCTGAACCCAATAAGATAAATATTATTTCGTCACTAAAATCAAAACTTACTTCTCCAATTAATGTCTAATACATAAGAAATAAATGGAAAAACAATTTTGATACTTGAAATGAATTAAAAATTTTTTTACGCCTATAAATATGCAATTTTTACATATAAGAAATTTTTTACAAACTATATGACAAATTACAAATTTATTTTCAATTTAATTTCAAATTAAATAGATGAAAATAATCACACTTATTAAGTTGAAATAAGTCTTCTACAAATAAAGGAATTTTACTAAAATTTAATTAATAGATTTGTAGTTTAACATTTACTAAATAAACTTAATTCTAATCAAAATGTACTTTTGTGCAAATCATATATATTTAAACTTTGATTTCTTCTTTTAATTTTTTAATATTTACTACTAATATGTGTATATGTAAATGTGTTGAACTATTTGTTTTCTTTAGTTTTTCTTTACAAATTTCTTAAATTTCATGTTTTTCCTCCCTACGGGTGTTATGTTATAAAGTTTATGAGTGTGGAAATGAGTTAAACAAAACACTTTTTTATTTTTTGGTTGAAATTGCATGCAATTTAACAATTTTTCATCTTTTATATATTGCAATAGTTTTAAAGAATCAAAAAAAAGTAAAAAACAAAAGAATTGAATATTTCCCCAAAAAAACAAAAAAAAATTAAATTTTTATTAAAAAATTTTTAAATGAAAATAGAAAAAAAAAAGTTATGTAAATGAAAATTTATGTTTTACTCGTGAATATTTTTCCCAAAGTTTATTTTCATCATTTAAAAGTTATGATGTACGTATCTACCTACCTAACTAACTACATAAATGATCAGAGTCGATTCAGTAATTTATATTATATGAAAATACCCGGGAAAATTTTATATTAAATTTTTATTTATAATTTTCACATAATATAGTAATTTATTTATAAAACAATAGGTATATTAAAATCAAGCATTTCGTTTTTTTACATTTTCCTTTTTTTTTATTTTAATTATAAGGAAATTTTTTATGTATTGGATTAAAATAAATTTTTCTGTCAATCAAAGTTATGTTGATATGACGTTTAATTATTTAATAAGAAAAACAAATTATAATTTATTTAAAAAAATTTTCCGTAAATTTTTAATTAAATTTTATAACAATTTTCTTTATTATTATATTAATCGTGTATTAATTTTGAGAATAAATATAATAATTTAAAAAATTTAAAATTTAATAAAATGTATATACACAAACTTAATGGATTAATTTACGCTATAGTATACTGTCGTCTTACTTTGCGCTTGTTATTTTAAGAAAATTTCAAACAGTAGATTTGTTTAGTATATATATTTTTTAATATACCTCAAAAAAGGGGTTCCCTTAATTAAAATTTTTATTGATTTAGTTTCTTACTTATAAGAAAATAATTTAGATAATTTTTTAAAAATTACAATTGATTCTACTAAATAAGAAGAATTTTCAACTCCCAAAAATATGCAATTATGCTTAATCAATTGTAAGAATCTTTAAAAAATTAAGTTTTATTTGTTTTAGAATAGGTCTAAGCCTAATTATACTTTTTAGAACACTATTTTAAAGAGAACGTTAAAGGGAACTAAAATTTTTACATTGTAACTTGCAAAATAAAATGACCAACAAGCCGTTCTAATCTAAAGGGGTACCTATTGAAACACAAGGAAAAGTATTATAGCGATTCGACTCGAAGCTTTTTGATTAAGATATCGGAAATTTAACCACGGGTACAAACCAATTGTAAATCTTATTTCTTCGGGCATTGTTTAACCTTTAGACATTTTAAATCATGCAATATTTTAAGATAATGAAGGAGTATGCTTTTATTGTTTTGTCTACATTTTGTCAATTGTTCTTGAACTGTTATCCTAGCCCGTGTGTCTATACAGTAGGTACATGTTCAAATAACCAGAGATTAAAGGAAGGGATTGTATTTGAAATATGGTATAATTATTTTTAAAACTCTATAAAATTCACATTTCTTCGGGCATTGTTTAACCTTTAGACATTTTAAATCATGCAATATTTTAAGATAATGAAGGAGTATGCTTTTATTGTTTTGTCTACATTTTGTCAATTGTTCTTGAACTGTTATCCTAGCCCGTGTGTCTATACAGTAGGTACATGTACAAATAACCAGAGATTAAAGGAAGGGATTGTATTTGAAATATGGTATAATTATTTTTAAAATTGATCTCTATAAAATTCACGCCCAATTTTTTTTGTAAGACAATACTATAGCCCTTATAGGTCCTGGAAATTTTCAAATCCTCTTATACCACCACTACCACATTAATAAAACACCGAGTTACCCCCCACATAATTTTGTTTTTTATTAAATTTAAAGTACAATTGTGTGGTAAAATAAACAGTACTAAAGTTATTACAAAAAAACCTTGTGGACATTTTTAATGTTATATGAACATTTTTATATGTATATGTATTTTACTATTATAATAAAGCTTAAATATGTGCAAAAGTACTCACACAAACATAGACTATTAATAATACAGGAAAAGAATAAAATCGTCGTCTTGACTCTTAATAGTGAAAAAATGATGAAAAACTTTTAAGAAAATTTTTTTTCTGATGCTGCCTTTTTTTATAATTTTTTTATAGCAGTTTTTCTTTGGTTTTATTTTTATTACAATTTTTTTTATTCATGATGATTTATGAAAAACTTACACATTTGTTACTATATTTAAAATAAAACTATGTATAAGTATATATATATTTTTTTTATATATATATTATATTTCTTGTAATGTTTTCTTAAAGGATTAAGTCTTATATAGATCAGAACAAGATGATGATGAAATGGATGATTCATATGTTTATTCATATTATCATGTGTTTACGAACAATTTCTTTGGTTAAATTAAAAGCTTAAAAAAAATAACATTCAAAAGTTGTAAAATAGAAAAATATATTACACATCATATACCCATTATAATAATATGTTCATCTTGGTAATACCCTTTATTTTTTGGTTGTTTTACAAAATACAGAAAATAGAACAAAAAAATTTTTAAAAAAAATGTACATATTAACTTTTTTTTTAGTAGTTTAATTCAAAAGTAAAAAAAACAAAAAACTTCTTCATTATTATTAAAGTTAAAGAATTCACCATTTTTTTATACATGTATGTGCATTATTATAGTTTTAAATTTTCCATTTATTTTTTATTTGTTTTTTTTTTATAAAAGGTAAAAAAATTCTCATAAGGGAAAATTTATTTTAATAATATAGAGAACAGTAAGTCATTTTTAAGTATAATAACTGTAAAAAAATATAATAACGGTAAGCGTAAAAAGTAAAATTTATAAAAATGAAGCAATGTAGTTTAAACAAAATTAAAAGCTTTTATAAAAGTTTTTTTAAAGTAAAAAAGTACTAATAAAATTAGTTAAGTAAGAATATATAGTTAAGTAAGAATGAACATAATTAAGTGTATTCACCCTTTGACTTTTCGGGAGGTGATTTAATACTTTTTGTCGTCTGTTGGTGTTTTGTGATTTGTTGTTTAAAACAAATTTAAAAGTTTTTTGGGATACCCTTTGAAGTGATCTAGTATCTATTATCAAAGTTCTTCTAGAAGATAGAGAAGGTATAGTATGAACTATGAGAATATAGAGATAGAGTAGATATAGTATAAAACAGTATATGATACAATATCCTCCTAATTTCAGAGATAAAGTATAGTATTTAACAGTAATATGTGATAAATATGTAAGAATAATATTTGAGGGCTTTTTGGAAAGAGAGAGAAAATTAATATTAAAAATTTTGGAAAAAAAGGTACCACTACATATATTTTTTTAACGTTTTATTCAAAAACGTAAAAACAAACATTTGTTTTTTTACTTTTATGTACTCTGTACTTAAATGGGACAACCTGTACCAATAATGTATATACTATTTTGAAAGCGTTTATCAGGCCTATCTTTTGACACTAATAGTAGTCAGATATATGTTCTAGTTTTGGAGATATTTACACTTATCAAATGACAATTTTAAACCCTTAATGCCATGTGCGGCAATTGCGACCCTCACAAAACTTCATGAATTTTATTCTAGTTTAGCTCCTGAAAATTTGGTTTCGGTCTGTGGGAGTCACCTATTCCAAAGTTAAGTCAAATTTTTCCCAATAATATCAGACAATGTATTTTGCATAGTTTCATAGCCTTTATTTTTATGATTACAATACTAAAACGAAGTTTCCGGTTTTAAAATGAAAAAAAAAATAAAAATGTCAAAAGAAGAGCTAGTAATGGCAATGCAAAAAAAAAATTAACTTTGTTTAAAAAAAATTATGCCTTACATTAATTTAATAGTAAGAGAAAATGAGATAAAAAAAAAAAGGGAAATAATAATGTAGAATAAAATGTATTTTTTTCTTTAAATTTGTTTAAGTTTTTCTGTGTTTTTTAATATTCTGACTAAAAACAAAGCAGGAGCAGATATAATTTTAAAAATAAATATTTATTTTAATTATTTTTAGAAATGATATAATTTTCTTTTCTTAATAATATTCTTTATAATTTTACATTATCTTATTATTAATTTTCCTTAGTTATTTGAATAAAATTCTCAAATACCTAATTATTTAGTTTTTTAAATTTTAAAAAATACTTAATATAAATAAATACTTTCAAATTTATTTCAATTTATTTATCAATTTATTTTTTTTTTTCACTTAAGGCACGGACGATCAAATTTAAGTTTAAATTTCAAATGAAACATTTGACAATATCTAATAATCCTACCTTATTTAATTATATCCTGTGACCTGGATATGTGACAGACAATGAAATATCCTGTCAAGTTGCTGGACAATTTGACAGGAAGCAATTACTATAAAACTGAATGTTTTATTTGTTAAAGACATTAAAATGAGTTATTTTTGAAATTATAGTAGACATGTTTTTTATAAAACTTTATTTAAAAGCAGTTGGAAAATTTTATTGTACAGTTAAAATGCAGTGGAATAAATAAAATATGTACTGTAAAAAATAATTTTAAAATCGTTTTAGCATTGCATATCTATAGGCGAAGTAAATAATACATTGACATTTCTTTACTTGTCATTTCTTCTCTTAAAAACAAATTTGTCAAAAACAACTAAAAAAGTATTTGTATACGGTAAAATTAATTTTTAACCACTTTAAACCAAATATTGCATATCTGTAGGCGAATCCCATAATGTAACAATTTCACTTTTATTTACTTGACATATTTTTTATAAAAATCTAATTTAGAAAAGTTTTCAGCATTTTATATAAAACGAGACTATTTAAGACATCATATTATTTCCGAAATATTTTCTTTTAAACTAATTAGATGGTTAAGAGAATATAGAATTATTATTGTTAGTAGTGTAATTTAAGTTTCAATTTACTAAAAGGATAAATTAAACCTAAAAGTATGTAAAATTTTACTTTTATCATTTTATTTCGAATCAAGTGTGCAAATGTAGACTACATGAAGAGTAAAAAAGAAAATTTAAGTTAGATCTAATTTTTTTCTGCCGTACTTTCAAAATTACACAAAAAAAAAACCCTAATTTTTTATTGATTTATTTTTTTATTACCCTTTCATTTTTTTTTTTTTTTTTTTGTACTTATGACTGCCATGTGCTGCTGTTCTTTTTATTTTCTTTATGTTGAAATGATCACGAGACACGTAAAATGTAATGAAAACAAACAAAAAGGAAGGAAATAATGTATGTATACATATGTATGTAATACGAAATTTGACAAGCAAAAAAAAAAATGTCCTTAAAAATCCTTTTATTCAAAATAAAGTTTCATTTTCTTGGAATTTGTTTTTGTAAAATACTTTAAATCACATTAGTGAGTAGGCATCAGGTAAGTATTTAAATTGTTTTTTTTTTTATTTGTTTTTCTGCTTTTGCTTGTACGTTGATGCTTTCTATAAGCCGCTCGATAAAAAACGAGGAAGAGTGTAGTAGAGTAAACTGTGTCAACTCTGGGATACCCGTATGACCGTAACATATACATTATATCATCCGGTTAATTACTTTTGGCAAGATTTAAAACATACCAGCTTTATTAGGTGTAGTGTAATGCTCATATAAAAGAAGGAGTTGTATGGCAGCTCCTCGAACCCTCTTCAGTAGACCAACCAAATTTTGCAGTAACTTTGGTCATTACACTAAACTATTTTTGGCAAAATTTCAGACACCCAGCTTCATTAGGTGTAGAGTAATGCTCATATAAAATACGAAGTTGTATGGCAGCTACTCGAACCCACTGCAGTAGACCAACCTAATTTTGCAGGAACTTTGGCCATAAAACTAAACTACTTTTTGCAAAATTTCAGACACGCAGCTGTTATAGCTACAGAGTAATATTCATATACAAAAAGAAGTTGTATGGCAGCCACCCGAACCCATGGAACAAAATGGCTGGATTTAAATAGCGATGACGGCTATTGCAAAAAAACGAATTTACGAAAATTTCAAGATCCTAGCTCCTTTATTTTTTGAGTTATCGTGGTGACGGACGGACAGACGGACGGACAGACGGACAGACGGACGGACAGACGGACAGACGGACGGACAGACGGACAGACGGACGGACGGACATACATAGCTAAATCGATTTATTTTTCGATTCTGATCCGATCCATACACTTGAGTCTATATCTATCCCCCCTCCTTCTCTGCGTCACAAACGTAATGGCAAATTTATTATACCCTTTGACTATATAGTCATACGGGTATAAAAACTTGGAAGAGTGAAAGAAAAGAAAAAGAAGAATAAAATAAAAAGAGCACAATTCTTTATTTTTAAGTAACGAATCCTTTTAACTTTAAGCAAAAAAGAAAATCATTAAATTATGTAGAACGTATGCAGGATATATTTAGATGTAAGAGAATAAATACAGAGTCTCAACTACTTTTCAACATTCAAAAAAAGAAAAAAACTTTAAGAATAATTTTTTGAATATTCTATTAAAATTTAAGGGATTTCCCCTCAAACTATTTCTAAACTTAAACAAAATAACTGAGTGAGTAGTAAGGTATGTATTTTATATTTGGTTTTAACAAGCTTAAATCTAGAACAAACATAATATATTTAGGAGTAAATAGTGTGTATAATTTGAATTGAAAGAAGAAACTTAAAAAATTACATATTAAAAAAAAATTAAGTATAATGTGTGAGATTTTGATTGGAAAATTGTATATTCACTAGTGATTTATAAAATATGTCTCGTTCTAAATAACATATTATAATCTTCTAATTAGTTAATGATTTTTACATTCAGACATTCAAGAGAAATTTCCAATTGGGAGGCCAAATTGCATACATTAAATCCGAATTCACAGATATTATAAATTGCTAATTTAAATTGAGATCCTGCTCCTTTAGACAAGAGTGGCTTAAGTATAATATTCAGACCTATTAAGTATAAAATTGAAAATTATTTAAGTGATACGATACGATTTAAGAAATATAATTATGTCACTGTTTCAGAATATTTGAAAAATTACTTAAAAGTTTATTTTGTTCCTAAAGTTCCTTTTCAGTCATTCAAAGTATACATGAACACGCTTCTAAAGTTTATTAACTTAAGTGCAATAACAATGTTATATTCTCGTGTTTTCCCCATTGATGCTAATTTATTTTAGGCCTCGTTTTATTTGTACGTTCTTATGAAATTCGTGATCAGACAAAAACATCATCATCGTCATCATCAACACCATCATCATCATCAATAAAAATATTCTTTCTTTAAACTAAATGTATATATTTATGAACTTAATTTTTTTATACTAAATTTTAGAAGTACATTAATACATATTTATATATATAATGAAAACATATATATATATATAATGAAAACATAAATATATATATTTAATGAGTGCATATTACTTCAACAAAACAACAACAAAATTTTTTTTAAAATAAAAATAAATTTAAAAAACTTTTTATTAACTGTATAAGAGCAACCAAAATTAAATTTGACGTTATTAGGCAATTATTTACACACATCTGACTAAAGTTTGTATATGTAAGCTTCTTCAAAATATTTAAAATTAAAATGTTTCATGAAATTTTGAGACTCATATAAAAAAAAAAACCGAAGAAAAACATAAATTCTTTTAAGAAAAAAGCTTTTAATATTCGATTTAACAAGACAAAAGTAATTTGAAAAAGATGGCACATCTTATATTATAAAGTCTAAAAAGTTTTCTTTTCAAATTGTAATTTAAGTTTTTTTTTTTTTTTTGAAAATTTTCAGATTTATCGATTTTGAAAAAAAAAACAAAATATCGCCTAGACGAAATGTGGTTCTTCAAAGTTTTTAAATCTATTTTTAAAGTTTTCAAAAATTCTTTAATGTATCGAAAGTTATTATCGTCGTATGAATTTATTAAAATGTGCTATTAAAGACTGTGGAATATATTTTGAAGTACCAACTATTAGCTCTATATGCAACAGAAAATACGTTGAAAGCTTTATTATTTGATATTGAAACATTAAAGCAAATAAAATGAAGAAAAATTGATTATGATTAGTACGTTTAATTAAAATTCGATATTTTAATTAAATTTGTACTTTCATTTGTTAGAAAATACAGTGCATTCAAAAAATTTTCTACCAAATTAATTTTATTAGTTTTTATAAGTAATAAAATTATTTTAAAAAATTCAATTAAAAATTAATTTCCTTTTTTATTTTAATTTATTTATATTTTATACTTGTATAATATTTGTTTATTCTTTTCATTTAGTTTGTAATTTTCCTTTAAAAGGCTTTAGGTATAAAGTTAAAAGTGTTGCCAGATGATATGTTTTTTTAAAAAAAATTAATTTTTCTAGAAAGAGATTTCCGTGCAGTTTTAAACATTTCTGAAATACATTGATCAGTCTTAAATTTACTCTCTTTCATCTTTAGATATCTTTTAACATGAGTTGAAGCAACTTTTTCGAAACATATTTTAAACAATTTTTCTTATTTGCTTTTTTACGGAGGACATGAAAAGTTTCAAAATCCACGTATGGAAATTGTGGAAACTTTAGAATCTGACCTGTGATATAAATGTAAAGCTTGGTTCTGAAGATAAGGATGTGGAAGGATAATTAGGAATTGGGTTTAGAAAAAAAACGATTCTGGCTTTTTGGGAGATGATGGAAATTCAGTATATATTTGATATTAGAAGAAAAATACATTTCAAAATACATTTTATGTTTGAAACAAATTTCATTTGAAATTAAAAATATATTACGACATACAGCAATTAGGTTACCCCCCATATTTTTAAAAATTAAAGCATTAGCAAAAATTAGAACATTTAGAAAAATTTTGTCAATTTTTTATAATTTAATAGGATGAGAATCACAAGATGTTCGTATAAAAAATGTTCCTTTACCAAAGGGTTCATATAACATTTTTCTATACAAAACTAATCTGGCAATACTTTTTTAGTTACTATAAATTTTCAGTTACCTACCTTACCTAGGTGCATGTATTTTATATAAAAAAAAACAAATTTTCCTTTTCTTTTAAATTTTGATACCTTAAAACTAATACATACATAAATCAAGTACATATAACGTATACCTTTATATATTTTAAAATAATAAATATTGTAAATATATATAAATATATATATATATATCTCAGAAACAAAGTTGTTTCAATTTCAAATTGACTTTTAGTATAAAGTAAAATGAAAATTTCAAAAGAAAATGCAATTTTCTAAAAGAAAATATTAGAAAAAATTTATTTGCAATTTCTGCTTAAATTCCCCTCTTTTACCATTTTCTTTAAATAAAATATTATTATGCAATAGAAAAATTGTATTTTACTTGGAAAAATATTTTATTACTTTTTTTCCATTTTTTTTTTTTTTTTTGTGAAATATTAAAAGAAAATTTGTTTTGAATGCAAATCAATTGATGAATTGGGAATTTTAAAATTGACTTCGGGGTTAAAAACTAAAAAAAAAATAAATAAATAAAAAAGAAATAGGTGGAAGCTTAAATTTTTAATTTCCATCACATTAAAAGCAATTTTCACAAAAAAAAAAAAATAACCAAAATCAAATATGTAAATTAAAAAAAAAAAATTAATACTGCATTGATGCTGATAAAAAGGAGTAAAAAAGTTTTAGTTTAAAAGGATCAAATAGGGATCATAGAAATTTTCAATTGCAATGGAAAAATTTGCATCAAATAATTTTCTTTCATATTTTAGTATTAAATAAAAAGAAAAATATTTCCAGTATGAATGTAACCACCCATTCAATTTGAGTCTTATTGAATCCATTCAAATCTATATGTACATTCTAAAATCTAATATCTTTTTTTTTTAATCGAATTTATCTATATTGATTCTTACATCTTGAGATATAAAAAAGATTTATTTTAAAGGACGGCTGTATGTGATATGAAGTGATTGATATTTAATATTTGATATAAGAGTTTAGAATTTTTTAAGAGATCATGAGATATTTTTAAATAAATGTTTTGTATATCAAAGAAATTTATATCTCTTAGATTAATTTCATATTTTAGTTTTATATTGGACTCATAATTCATATTTCAGTTCATTTATATGTGGTATTTGAACCCAAAGTTTAAGCAGTATTAGAATATTAACCAGTTTAACTATTTAATTTATATTGAAGTACGATAATGCAATTTTATATAAATATGAAGGTAATATTAAGTTTCTTTATTATTGATGATTTGATGTTCCGAAAATCGTAGTATATTTAAACTGAATAAAGCATTCAATACAATTTATAATAAAGATATTTTTTTGATTTATTAAAAAGGTATAAAATATAAAATTAAAGTAAAATATAACTAACCTTTTCTTTGATCAAAATATTTCTTATTTTCTCCAGTTTTTTGCTTTATTTTATTTTTACTTACCAGTTACACTTGCTAATTCTTAAAACAGTTTGCATTTTTAAGTTATTTATGTTACTATTATAATCTTAATATTATATAAACATGTTGTAAAATAATTTTGAAATTATTTACTTAGTATTTTTACATACACGTTCTAATGTACCTTGTTAAATTTACGAATAATGTTTTATATTTCAATATCAAATGATGTCGTCTTTCGAATAATTTATAAGACTTTTAAAGTTAAATTTAATTTGATAGATAGGTATGATTAAAAATTTATAGCAATTAAAAATTAGCACACATTAAAATATAATAATATGGTATTAGTAAAATATAACCATTCTGAAGTTATTCTTTTGATACCTGTTTCAAAAATTAGCCAAGTATTTCTATTTATAAAATTTTATATATTAAAATATTAATATTTAAAGAATTTATTAGAAATATTAATTAAAAATTTAGAAAAAAAATATTTTAGAAAAAAATCAATATAATATAAATTAAAGAAAAATATAACTAACCTTTTCGTAATAAATCCAAATTTCTGCTTTCAATTTTCATTTGACATACAATTCATTACACAGTAGCATTCAACACAATATTATATATTAATTTTTTTATACATTTTTATTTGAAACGAAACATTACTTTTTATTTATTAAATATTATATATTCTAACTTACTATTTAAACTATTTCTTTTCTATTAATATCAATTTATATACCATATGCATATATATATTTTAAATACATAATTCTTTGATAAATGAAAATAAATAACAAATCAAGTATTTAAAATTAGAAATTTTCAAGTGCATTTAAATTCAATAACATCTTAAGATATAATCAATATATTTAATTATATGCATTAAAATTATAAAAAGTTGTACTATATATAGATAATTAAATATTTTGATTAAAATGGTATTGATTTTGAAATGCACGTGTTGGCAAATTTTAAATTTTCAAGCTTGATTAATTATTTATTTTCTTTTTTTAAATAATTATTTGATTTAAGTTAAAAGTTAGTAGATGCTATACGTATGTAGATTCATATTATTAAAAAAAAAAAAAAAATAGTTCAAATAATAAAATAAAACGAGGAAGATTATAGTTGCCCTTGTCAACTTTTAGATACCCGTGCATACCCACTATGGTGTATAAAATAAACCGTAATTTACTTCTCTTATACATTTAACTCATTACCCCATAATTTTGACGTAAAAAAAAAAAAAAAATTAACAAAAAAAAAAAAAAAGTCACAAAACAAAAAACAAAATTTTCATTCATTGTCCCATAACTTTAGCTTAAAAAAAAAAAAAAAAAATTAACAAAAAAAAAAAAAAATCACAAAAAAAAAAAAAAAAGTTTTCATTCATTGTCCCATAACTTAAGCTTAAAAAAAAAAAAAAAAAAATAAAAAAAAAAAAAAACAACAAAGAAAAAAAAAACAAAAAAAAAAAATTGGCCCACCCTAAAAGTCCGATGGTCCGAGTGATGTCCAACTTTGCCAAGTAACTTGCCCTATTAATTTACCTGCCCAATTTTAATTTTAACCTTGTAGCTTTATTAGATTCACAGTTATTGAATCGAAAACTTTGTATGGCAGCCCTCCGAAAATGGGGCCCTAACATTTTGAAACTTCATATAAGTGCTCGTTTCATTATATAACTAACCGTGTGTAGTTTTCAGCCTCGTAGTATAATTAGTTTTGAAGAAATTCATATTGGTGCAAAGAAGTTGTATGGCAGCCCCCCATAAATGGGGCCCTAACATTTTGAAACTTCATATAAGTGCTCGATTCATTATATAACTAACCGTGTGTAATTTTCATCCGCGTAGTATAATTAGTTTTGAAGAAATTCATATTGGTGCAAGGAAGTTGTATGGCAGCCCCCCGAAAATGGGGCCCTAACATTTTGAAACTTCATATAAGTGCCGGAGTCAATATAAAACTAACCGTGTGTAATTTTCATCCCCGTAGTATAAATAGTTTTGAAGAAATTCATATTGGTGCAAAAAAGTTGTATGGCAGCTCCCCGAAGCCTTGGTCCGATTTTAACCAAAAACAATAGGGAACCTAGAAATTGTCTAAAAATGACTTTGTGTGAATTTCAAGACTCTAGCCCTTTTAGTTTTTGAGTTATCGTGATGACACACGGACGGACGGACGGACGGACGGACGGACGGACGGACGGACAGACACACATAGCTAGATCGACTAATTTTTCGATTCTGAGCCGATACGTACCCTTGACACTATATCTAGCTCGTCTAGATCGATGCGTTACAAACGGAGGAGCAAATCTAATATACCCGATGTTCATATATATATGCACGGGTATAAACAAATTGATTAGTAACTATTTTTATTAATTTTTCAAAGAATTTTTTTTAGTAGAATTTAAATAGGTACCTAATTAAATTAAAAAAAATTACATTTCATTAAATATGGCCAATTATAATTAAATATGTATTATAAATATATTTAAATTGATTAGCAAAATATTTTTTTTAATACCTAATTGAAAAAATCATGTTTAAACGAAAGTTA
>CAUJBZ010000182.1:37554-64589 GCA_963082915.1 Dolichopus griseipennis
AGTAGAAAAAGGATTAACAGTAAAACTAAGAATTACTCAAAAAAAAAAAAAAATACACCGCATCTGTACAACAATAAAGTGTTTTATTTTGATAACATTTGTATTAATTTGTTAACATTTGTAATGTTATATAAAGTAACGTTATGTTTAAGAATGAAAAGATTTAAAATTTAAAAATTTTAAGTCCCATTTTTTAAGTTTTAATAAGTATATATATAATTAAATAGGTATATATACATAAATTATTTACTTATTATAAAGTATAATATATTCATATTTTAAAAAGCGTTCCTTTGATTGAAATTTTCTTGGAAATTACTTTTTATTAATTAAAACTGCAGATGTTTTTTAAAACAAAATTTATTAATAAAATGTTAGCAAATGTTAAAGCACTTTATTTTAAACTTAGGTAATTATTTAATGCAAGTGCATAATTTTAATTTCATTTATGTAAATAGCAATAATTAAAAAACAAGCCAGCGAAATGACAAAAGTCCCGGAGTCATAAGTTGTCCCATGGAAATTGAAAGTTAAAATGTTTGAAACTATTTACTTTTAAGCATTTATTCTTAATATTTTAAGGTCAGATAACATCACAAAATCTATAGGCTATCCTATAGGATAATGTAAATGAAATAGAAAATTTGTTCCTCGACCATCCTTGACATGGTCTTAGAGTCCGTTCATCTAAGTCTTAAAGTTTTGCACATGTTTGAACTAAGGCAATCCCGAACGATTACTCCTTTTTATGAATATTAAAATAAACGTAGTTTTATCAGACGAACATCTAGAAAGGGGGACTGGAAATTTCACCCAGACAATGTAATAATAAAATATTTTCAAACTCACAAATTTCTTTTATAGTACAAACTTTAGAACTTTTGGTTTGTGTTTTGTATGTTTGGAATTTTACTTTATAAAAGCAAATTATCAGTTATTTTTTATATTATTTGATATTTTTAGTTCCTAGAAAATCTTAGCCCGCATTTGATCTTAGATATTCTTAGCTATTACTGAAAAGATAGCTTTTAGTTCTAAAAAAAAATTACTATTAAATTTTAAACTCCAATTTCTATTTTAGATTCATTATAATCAAGAATCCTACTATCTATTTAAAAATATCTGATCCTAAATTTGATCCTTAATTTAAAGGTCTCAAGCAACTATATAACTTCTTTTTTGTAAGCATGAGGTTAATTGCTGTGATTAGTCCTCTAAATTTATTTGAATATCTGACCAATGACATAATGCTTAAGACGCCGCCATTCATATGGAAATTCTCGGATTCAAATCCCGGTCAAATTTTGTAAAACTGATATAAGATATATGAATATATAAATAACTCTTATGTAAGATAATAGATGGCGCACAAAATTAATATTTGTGCAATCATAATATTATACAATTGCTACAGTCGAGTAATCACCGCCTTAGTGAATATAACGATTAAAGAAACTAAAGGCTAATCTAAATAGATTTAGCGAATGCCGTATACTCCTTAAAGGAGTAGAAAAGGATTAAAAAAAAAATAAATTATAATTTGAAAACTCTTTGAAAATTTTAAAATTGCATTAAATTCTAAATTCTTAAGAATATTATTAACAAAATAATACGAAATTTTTAGCTCTTCTTTTGTAAAAGTTTTAAGTTTAGTATCCAATCCTTACATATAAGGATATTTTTTTTTTGAAATTAAAAATTTTACAATTTAATAATAAAAATTTTTAATGTCATATGTTTGAAAAATATTTAATTTGGTTTTTTCTAGACACAAATACACTAACCTATATATAAAATAAATATTTTTTTACAAAAAAAAAAAATTATAATTTTCTTCTAAATACATAAAAGAAAAGTTGTTTTCTTTCATTAAAATTAATATTTTCTTCAAAAAATGATTCAAATATTTTCAAAAGAAATTTTTTAGTATATGTTGTAAGATTCCCCCCCGCCACACAAAAAAATGGGGGATAAATAAAAAATGAAATAAAATAAAAATGAGTTGAGAAAAAAAGTTTAAATATAAAAGACATAAATGTGCATATAATAATACTCGTATTATATATAAAAAACGATTTTCTGGAATACATGCACCATATTTTTAAGAAAAAGATGTATTCAAAATTTTTTTTCATCCATATTCCTACATACTTACATATATGTATAGGTATACCGTATATTTTCCATGTTACCGCATAATATCTCCAGCTATAGCTTTTTTTTATTCAGACAATAATTGTATATTTCTGTTTTTTTTTTTTTATTTTGATTTTATGCAAACAAATTCAAGAGTAAAATTCTAGGACATAATAAACAAGTATATATATATAAAAAAAATATGCAGAAATTGGTTGTATTGTTATGTTGATCCTTAAAGGATTTGAAAATGG
Source organism: Dolichopus griseipennis (assembly GCA_963082915.1). Classification (NCBI taxonomy): domain Eukaryota; kingdom Metazoa; phylum Arthropoda; class Insecta; order Diptera; family Dolichopodidae; genus Dolichopus; species Dolichopus griseipennis. The sequence continues at coordinate 39,945 of CAUJBZ010000182.1, forward strand.
GTATCTAAAAAAAAAAAAATTATAAAACGACTATAATACTATATATTGTACTTTTTTTTTGTATTTATTTTGATTTTACTATTTTTTTTTTTTGGTACTGAGATCTTTTTTGAAGATTTGAAAAATATCTATGAGAACTATTATAATTCGCTAATAGTAACTGTTACTATAACAGTTTTTACTTATAGTACACTGGCATAGAAAATATTATAATTTTATTAGATATTATTTTTGTATTTGAATCATAAATTAGTTGAGGATTCTCAAAAAAGAGTTAAGAACTTGCCATTTTGCCCGGTTTTTATACTGACCGAATCCTAAGGAATACTGGAAAATAGTACTGGAAAATATATTTTAAAAAATGTTGACGTAACTTGTGGTTGGAGTTACTGATTGAAGAGTAGTTCTGTTGCGATAATTTCAATTGTTCTTATTTTACTGAATTGAATAGTTAATAGTAAGGTAATTGGTGCTGGATTTAAAATGTAACCTTTAGTTATAATTTGATAAAGAAGGACTTTACTAAGGAAGGCAACTCTTGACAAATGCAAAAGATAAAACATCTATTCCTTATTTTTTTTTTTAAGAAAAAATTTTAATTAGAAAATTTATACCTTTACATCTATGTAATTAACAAAAAAAACTAAAGAGGAACTTTATCATTACCCGTTAGATACAAAGAAATAGTTTTAATAATTCATTTAGACTGAGTATTTGGGAGAGCAATAAAATTTGTTAAATTGCAATTGGAAGAATTTAGAGTTTTATTGTAATATCAGGGTTAAATCTTTTTCCACAATATATCTAATAAGTATGTTTACATATATGACTATGTATGACTACTCTTTGGAATAGATGGCCACGGACCACAGATCATTACCCAGTATTCGGATGTTAAACATGAATAAAAAAGTTTTCATATATACATGTTTTTAGGGGTTAAAAAGTCATTTTAATTTTTTTTTTTTTTTTTTTTTTTTTTTACGAGGGAATGGAACGCTGGAAAGCCACCCATTGAAATTTTGCGGTATTTCGTTGGGTAGTGTGCGATTTTAACGCACCAAAACCACACCCTTTTTGAACCAAACTTTAGGAAGGAACCTGTGATACAAATGTACAGTTTGGTTACAGGGATGGGATATCAAAGGATTTTGGGATTGTCGGAGGATATTTGGGAATTTTGGATTCTGGTGGATGGGGAAAATTTGGAGGGATATTTAGGAGAAAGATCTTAATATTCTTCTTAAATTTATTTAAGTCGTACACATACGAATTACCAACTTTAGGAAATACATTGGACGGAATGTGATTCCATAATCTCGACATGCGAATAACAAACGAATTTCCATAGGCCGTGTTTCGCCATCTTAACAATTCGACGCAGTAGGGATGAGCATCTGTTGCACTACTTGTTTCACGTTGGAAAACTTTGAGTGGAGGCATTAATTGTTTTATTTCCTTAGAACAGGTGTTCGTCTCCACTAGGTATCTATAAAACAGGGTAAGTGACCAGACTGTACGCCGATGGCTAAGTGGAGTGAGCGTTGAGGTAACACTGGGATCATTTATAAGACGAATAGCTCTGTTTTGCACTTTATCAAGATATCCCAGCGCTGATCGGGGTGCACCAGCCCAGATATGTGCATTATACTCCATTTTTGGTCTAATATATGTTTTATAGATATTGAGGAGATCTAATGGAGAGAAGTAAGTTTTACAGCGAATAGTTACAAAGTCACAGATTATTACCACGGATCAATTTTCGGATGTCAAACCAGTTAAAAATTCATGAAGTTTTGCAATTGGCACACATAACATTATGGAGTAAAAATAGTTATTTGAAAAAAAGAATTGCATGTTAAAATTTACAGCTTACGTACTCGTAAGAACTGTAAATATTTTTAAAATAACAGTTTACCTACTCTTTAAAATCCAAAAATTGATTCGTTAAAAATTTTCAAAATAGAACAGGCTATAAAGGTGCAGATTGCCCCGAAGCTGTAACTTTTAATACAAATATGGCTCGAAATTTTTCATATCAATAAAAATTTTGTCGAACACTGTTTCATACATAAGTATATGAATATCCTTTCAAAAAAAAAATACAAAAAAAAAAAAATTTATAAAGGACACAACTATAGAGATTTCTAGTTGCTTATGTTCAATAAAAAAATTGTTTTTTTTTTTTTTTTTATCTTTAGTGAATTTGAAATGCATTTTATTTTCAATCCCCTTTTAAACTGACTGGTTCATGAGTTCTTTTCAACTGCATTATTGCACGTAATCATATATACATACATATATATAAACATATATATATATGGATAAAATGGATTCAAAAAAAAATCTTATATTCTGTTTGTGTATTACTATTAAGAAAGAATATCCTTTTTCTATATTATCCGTAATATACAACTTAAAAAATACAAAAAAAAAAAAACTAAGTCACAGTCAACTGCATTTAAGTATTGTCCCGTTATTAAAGGATTTTTTTCTTCCTGGAAAATGCAATTTTCGAAATTTTCTTAACAAAAAAACAAAAACAAAAAAAAATTTGAATATATACATATATACAAATTTAAACTTAATAAAAATTTCATTTTTATATTTATGTATGTGTAGATGTTGTTTGAGTTTTTAATAATAACTGTACTTTAAGCATGCTGTATACATTGTATGTGCAAAATTTATAAGAACAGGTTTTTTTTTAAGAAAGGATATCAAGGATATCAAATTCAAAACCAAAACCACAAGAAAACATTCGTATATAATTATATAAAAAAAAAAAAATATTAAAATTTCGCAATTACATAGTTTTGTGTCAAAAGAAAGGGAAGTAAAAAAAAAATTGATTTGCTTTCTCTACTTTTTTAATTTAAAAAAAAAAATTATTTTCTTATTTTTATACGTATTTGAAAGTTGTGGTCAAATTTTACATATTGTATGTATGTGTATATATATAGGTATATAACAAAAGAAAATTAATTGAAGAATTTCCTTTTTTTTTTTTTATTATTTTTCAAAGAATTTTTTTTAATTGAGTAAAGATGAAAATTTAGAGAAATTTTCAAGGAAAATTAAATATTTTTTTAAATTGAGTAAAGATGAAAATTTAGAGAAATTTTCAAGGAAAATTAAATATTTTTTTAAATTTAATTAATTCCAGAAAAATAATTCAGTTTTTTTTTTGAAAATTTGATTGACTAGATCTCAATATTTAATGAGTACCTCAAAATGTGATAATTTTTGTGATTCAGTTTCAATGAAATTTTTAAATTAACCTTGAATTATTCTATTTGGTAAAAAAAAATCAATATCGATCTCCATTTTTATACCCTACACCTTAAATAGGTATAATGACTTTTCGTACGGAATAAGTAACCCCCAAAAGGAAGCAAGCCTTAAATAGAAAAGTATACATGTTCTTGAGTATAGATTTAGCGTTGTCCGCTCGTACGACAACACAATAATTTAAAAAGGAATGATATTATCCTTAAAAAAATGGGAGAGATCAAGCCATGAGTCAAATGGGCCTAATATTCTAAAACCAGTATCGACAGAATCTTAAACAATGATACAATTTGGTTTAATTTGTGTTACTGAAGTTTGGGATCAATTGATTGTTCGGGCACCACCCACATACCTCCCAAGACTCTTAATGTTTATCATCCCAATTAAAAAAGATAGAAACCTAATTTGGTACAAAAGTGTTGCTTTTCTGTTTCCATTATGTTCATAAAACAGGAGATTCATTTGAGTGTTTGTTCGATTACCTTTCACATGCCTTCCAAGATCTAAGAAGCATATTTTAGAAATTAATAACGCTAGAAAGATGAAATTTAGTGCAAGGTATAGTTCTAGGTATTTCCATTGTGTCCTTGAATATAAAAATAAATTGAAGTGGTGGTTTGCGCATCTTCTACATGCCTCTCAAAACCTAAAAAGGATTACTTCGAAATTAATAAAATTAGAAAATTGGAATTTTGTACAATATAGTTCTATCCTGTTTGCTTAATGTCAGTGAAATTTCAGATAAGTTTAAATGGGTATTCGTGTAATTGCTAATTGAATTTGTAAGGTGTATTGTATTACTAAGTCGAAAGCATTAACTTACTATTGTTTCATTATTTATTTATATCTTGTTTCCATATAATTTAAAATTTTCTAGAAATTTTTTAGTGTGTTGATTTCAGGTAATTTCTAAATAAAATTTTCTAAGAAAAATTGTTCTAAGGAAATATAAATTATAAAATTAAGGCAAATTGGTAGTCTAATTGCTTAGTTAAATTTCTAAGTAATATTATCATCAGTCAATAAAAATCAAAATACATAGTATTATAGACATTTAATTTATAGATCAAAATCTACTAAATTTAAATTCTTATTAAAAAATCTTTAAAAAAAATTAATTTTCTTTAAATGAAAATTAATTATAAATTAAATACATTATTATTTAATTATCTAGACAATTTTTGAACAATATATTTATAACAAAATTTTCTTTTTAATTTCAGGTAAGCAATCTTTTTAAAGTGGTCTAAGCTAATGAATAATGTCAGTTACTTGTAAGTGTTTGCATTCAATTAATATTAATATGTTCAATTATAATTCAATCAAACTCGAGAACGAACAAAATTGAGCTCAAAAGTACATATATGTAAATCATTTTAATTCTTACCATTAGAATTAATTCAAACCACTTAGCTTGTATTTTAAGCTTTTAAGAATTAGGCCTTCCTAAATAAATTCAATTCAAGCTAAAAGTATTATTACCTAACCCATGTCGTTTGTGGTTATGAAACCGACCTTTGAAATGGAAGTTTTGGGTCTAAATCTGTTTCAGAGCATATCTAATAAAAAACATATTGTAAGATTGTATACGTATAAACTATTACGCAAGATTAGTGAAAAAGAAAAGATCTTAGAGTTTGTTTCAAAATCAAGCTTATACCATTTTCCAGAATATTTAGGCAATGTTTATATAGACTCAAATGCAAGTTTATCCGTCTTTTGTAGAATATGTATTCCTATTTTATGCGTATGGATCAAGATTCTGAAATAAAATAATTTAAAAAGATTTAAGATTCTGTTCCAAAATTAGGATTATACGCTTTTCCCAGAATAATCATATGTAAATGAAGATAGAATTTAGAGTTGATTTCAAAAGCTGGGTTTTAAAAATCTGTCTATCGTGAGTTTACAAGGATTATACGCTTTTCCCAGAATATGCATATATAAATGTGGATTGATTTTAGAGTTGATTTCAAAAATTGGGTTTAAATAATTTATTTTATCGGGGTTAAGGAGCGATACACCCTTCTATTATCAAATATTTATTCCTGAAACATGTACGAAAATACAGTTCAGAAACATTAAAGAGTTGATTTCAACATCAGGGTTTCAATCTTTTATTTACTTTATCTTTTATTGAAAATTCTTTTTACTTTTAAAATGCCCTTTTTATCCAAGAGTTCATTTAAAAAATTGACATTGTTTTCAAGGGTCCTACATTTATATCGTAATATTACATAAAAAAAATAATATAAAACTCTTTTGTAAGATAATAGATGGCGCACTTAACATTTGTGTGCTCATACTTTTGTACAATAGCTATAGCCGAGTAATCAAGGTCTTAGTTTATATAACAGATTAAAGGAACTGAATCCTAAATTATTAAGTGAACGCCGTATAATCTTTGAACAAGTGGAAAAGGATTGGAAAATTGACTAAATCTTAAATAGTAAATTTTAATATTTATAAAATATTAAAATTTTAAAAACCTTTCAAATTATCCCAAAAGTTCCTACTCCTAAAATAAAGTAATAAATAAATATTTAGATATATAGTGTAACTTATTATAAATACTTCCTTGAAAAAGTTTGTTATTATTGTATCACAAATTTTAAATTTTCATTTTCCTTTACGAGATTTTCTTTCCCTTACTGTCTTTCAAAAGAAAAATTCCATCTCATACTTTAAAATAAATAAAAAAAAAATATAAAAAAAAAAAACTTAAACTACTAAAAAAACAATCATAACCACCGAACCACCGAACTGAAAACCACATATAAGTCCTCTATTTTGTTTCAATATGATTTTAAAAAAAAATTATATGACTACAATAATTTCATACCGCAACAAAAAAAGATATATATATACCACATACATATATTATATTCCGCCTCAAAATATTTTTTTTAACCTCCTAGTTTTCTTCCTTCAGAAATTTTTTATTTTTCTAAATTGTTACAATAAAAAATTTGTTTCATTTCTTTCAGAATTCAAAAACTACAAATAATATCTACTAGATACAATAAAAAAAAAAATTCCGCTCATTTTTTTTTTTTTTTATAACAAACCGCACATAAGTTCTTATACACTTTTGAATCGTAAATTTTTTCATCCGTAATTCCTTAGACATTAAATTACCCAGCCCCAACCAAAATAAAAAAAAAACCAACCCATCCAATTCATCTAACCAACCAATCAACCGAACAAAATACCAAAATAAAAAATAAATATAAAAAAAACAATGAGTTTTTTATTTTTTTTTTTTTTTTAATTTTGTTTTTTATTTCATACGCATATAAATTTATTGCCACTGAATCAAATGGCGAATAATTGAAGCATGAAACCAGCCACAGTCAGACTTTAATGATATTATATATATATATATTTATGTAATATATATTATATAATCTTTTCATATGAACTTGGTCCTTTATCACATGAAATTAGTCGATTATCATGAATTTTATCTATTTTCAAATGAATTCGATATTTTTTCAAATGAAATTGATCTTTTTTCAAATGAATTTGATCTTTTCTCAGATATAAATATTCCTAAATTCTCAAATAAAATTGGTCCTTTTTTTAAATTAGCCCCGTTTTTGTGAGCCCGGAAGTCTGACCAATAAAATACAACCCAAAAGAATAGTCCCCTAATTTCTAGGTCTAATGTTTTGGAAGTTATCTTAACTCTTTATTTTTCGTTTTTAAAGTTTCTATTATTGAATTGGGACTAGGTTTTTTTAATGCTTTTTGTTAGACTTATGGGTCCCCAGATACAGGGGCGTTTTTAAAATAAGGATCAAATTGATTTGGAAAAATACCAATTTAAATTGAAAAATTCCTAATCTCATTTAAAATTCGATAAATTTCATTTGAAATTCGACCAAGTTCATGTGAAAAGAGTATATTTATAATAATACAAAATGGAAAATGACATCCTTCACCATCTATATACAATATTGTAAGAAACTTTACATAATGGCACCAAAACTTGAAAAATATGATAAGTACTAGGGATGAACCAAATTAAATTGAGAAGAAGTAGGCATATTAAAATTATATTTTTGGTTATATCCCCCTAAGTTTGTATTTTTTTTTTTTTTAAGATTCAAATGGAAATGAAAAGAAAATTTAAGAAAAAAAAAAAGAAAACATTTAGCCAAAAATCTAAAAATAAAATATGAAAATTCAAAAATATAAAAAAAATAAAACTTTGAATTAAAATAGAAAAACAACAAAACGCAGATAAGACAAGATGAAAATTTTTGGGTTTTTTTTATTCGATACAATTTTCAATTTCATTCTTTTTTTTTTTTATACTCATATTTTTTATTTTTTTATTTTTATCTCTTTCTTTTGTTTTTAGGGGTATTTCCGTCCTTTTTATCTTGTCTACAGACATTTTCTTCGTTATATAATTGCAGTTTTCTTATATTAGTTTTCTTTTTTGTCATAATTATTGTCTTTGTGAAGTTTTTTTTTGCTGTCCATTATAGATAAAAATGCGCAACAAAATTTTGTGTGCACAGTCTTCACTCTTCCTTGACCATAACTGGGTCTTAAGAAAATATAGGTAAAGGTAAATAAATCAAAATGACCTAGAAATATGCAATTATTTGAAATAATTCAAAAAAATATTAAAAATAATTCTTTATTTAAATGACTTTAAAAATTGCCTTTTGTAGGTATACGTGGTAACTGTTTAGCTTTTAGGACCAAGTCGGTTAATCGTATTCTACATATAATTAGTACATGAGACATTATAGACTCTTATATCATGTACAATTTTCTTAGAATTCAATAGATAAATTTTTATTTGTTTTTCATTGTAATAAAATTGATTTATATTTGATTTATACTGTAATTCTCAATCCATGAATTATATAATTCAATTTAATTCATTGTTTAAATTTATGTTTTTTTTTTTTTTTTTTTTTTTTTTTAAGCGCTAACTGTTCAACTGTTAGGCTAATAAGCCTGTCTATACCATAGGTACATGTTGGAACAGGGGGTCATATTATATTCGTGTTATTAGAATTGGTCTTATTGAATTCCACATACAATTTAAACATGAGATAGTACTAGGCCTTCTAAAATGTAGAAACGTCTTAGATTTTCAATATTTACAATTCTATTTTTTGTTTATATTGTAATATTTTACTAACATGGTATTCTATATCTGCGAGTTATATGATTTAATTAAATTATTTGTTTATATTTTGCATTTGTTTATATTTTTATATTAAAGTATTTTTTATTAAAGATTTATAATTATTAATTATTGATTATGCCATTAATTTGAACCCAATGGCGAATGGTAGCTGAGTTGAGTCGAAAACCAGAAAAGTTTTTTCACTTTCACTAGAATTCGAACCCGGGCCCTTCCGCATGAAAGGTCGGCACTCAACCACTGTGCCACCCAGCTGTTATTGATTATGCCATTAATTTGAACCCAATGGCGAATAATAATGGAATTGAGCCGTGACAGATCAGAGCTCTTAACCACGGTGCCACCCAGCTGTTGAAACAATATAATATATAACATTTGACAGCTGAAACATGTTTTTAAGAAATAGATAAAAGCCTTATTTAGAGTTTTAGATTATTGCAATTAACAACTTATTTTTTAAATATAAAATTTTATGTAAAATATAATATATTATGGAATTGATTGCTATACTGTCTGTCTTTGTACCCAGTTCGGAAGTATTAAAATACATAATATTGGGACCATCAATTACAAATCATTTTTACAAGGAATTACAAGGAATTTTTTAAAATTTATTTTATTCATTTATTAATAAACAGTCCCTTAACTCATACAATGTGATAACGGAGTGAAGTATTCCGTTCCTTTTCAGGCGTGACAGATTATACTACCTATTAATTTTATATCATATATTGTATTTTACTAAATATATTTGGTAACCATGGGTATTTGTAAAAAAAAAATGATAAAGTATTTTTCAATAATTTATTCGCATTTTTCATGAAATTCATGATCCATACGCGATTCGAACCCGCACCTCTTTAGTAAGTCAAATACTTACCCACTTACCCACTGAGGCCCCTTTATAATATATTAGATACTTGTAAATTATCATAAATAAATCTTTTTAAAGACTGAAGACTACTAAAAAATTTTCTAAGAATAAACATTACAATTTTTATTTGTGAGTTATAAGACTGAACTAAAATTAATAGAGTTAAATATCGTTTTTTATTATCGTTTTTCTTTGTTATTCCTATGCGCCGACGTATCAAGCCCAAGACATAACATAGTTGATCTAAAACTTTTATTTTTAAACTATATATTAAGAGTAACCTTAAGTCTCTTTTTGAATTTTCCCGCTTTAAATCCCATTTGGCAGTAAAATTTTCCACCATTACACCCCAATTCAACAAACTTTCTTTATAACTTTAATTAGTTACAATTCCACTATCTAAATTTGTAGATTTATATTTGTATTAAATTCCGAACTTAGTCCACAACCTATTTAATAAACAAAAAAAAATACACATCTTATTACATATGCATTAATTTTTAAGCTAGTTTTTATATTTTTGCCAATTTTTTTCTAGAGTTTATTTATTCCTTTAGAAAAAGAAACTTTTCATTGTGTTATTTTTATTTTCCTCCAAAAAAAAAAAAAAAAAAAACAAATCAATTTTAAAAAAAGAAAAAATCAACACCAACAATATAAGAAAAAAAAATTGTGCTAAATTTTAGCTCAATTTATTTTAAGTCATTCACATCTGTTATGAAAAATTCACATTTTATTTGCTCCATTATTTTTATTTGTTTTTTTTTTTCTTCTAAAATCAAATAAAAACACAATATACCGTTATTTTTGTATTTTTGTTTTTTTTTCAAATCTATTCTTGCGCCTATATAAACTTTCATCATTATTCATTCATTTCATTTCATTTTAATAATATAAAATAAAGTACTCTCTTTTTCTTCTAAAACTTTTTATTTTTCTTGTGTAAGTTAAAAATATTTTGTCCACCATTGTAATATTATTATTATGATTGTTATTGTTGGTTGTTATTGTATTTAATAGTTGAGTTCTTTAAGAAAATCTAAAAAAAAAAAAAAAAAAAAAAACAAAAAAAACAAATAAAAAAAAAAATAGCAACTATAATTTTGAAAGAAGAGTGATGTTAAAGAGATGGAAAAAAGAGAACAGAGTGGAAAGAGATGGAAAAACTTTATCATTTCACGACAATCAGGGACGAACAAACGACAAACCAAATGTGGCATTGGCGACATTTAACAAAAGAAAAAGAAAAATGTCATCTTTTTTTTTTTTCATAATATTATTTTATATTTTTGTTTTTGTATTTTTTTTTATTTTAGCTTTTTCCATCTTTTGAGAGAATATCAGCCATATAATAAAGAGAAGATTTCGAAAAAAAATATGAATAATACTAAGGAAAATACATTAAAAAGGTCCTGTATCAAAGACAGAAGGATAAAAAAAAAAAACCCCAGCAGTGATCCAAAAGCAAAAAAAAAATCCACAAAAAAATGTCAAGAAAAAAAAAAACAAGACAGAAATGAAAATATGAAAGAGAAAGAATAACAAAATGAAAATTATTATTAAACTTTTTTTTTTTTTGTAATAATAAAGAATAAAACGCCCAAAAGGGACATTGTCGTCAACTTAAGTATATATAAAAATGAATAACCGAATTTTTATAAATAGTATATTAATAAATAAATATATCCATATATATATATATAGATATATATACGTTTGTTTGTATATATATATTTGTATATACAGAAATATAATATAATAAAATATAGAAAACTTTAAAAGACCATCAAACTATACCAAAAAGTGAACCACTAAGTTGATTTTGATACACAGTGTCTTTTTAAGGTTTTATTTTTCGGATTCAATGTTTTCGTTTTTTTTTTTTTGGAATTCCGTTTTATTTTCAATTTTCGAAAAAATTTTTTTTAGTTTCATTTCTATATGGATAAAAACTTTTCAAAAGGAATTTGTTAGATATTTTCATTTCATTTTTTTAATTAGTTTGAGTTTTTAACTCAAATTTAAGAGACTATATAACTATACAAAGTCTTAAAATAAAACGTATTATTTGATTTTTTTTATCAAACAGTTGGACAAAATTATTTGGATTATGAAAAATATTTGATAAATGTCATAAATATAACAGAAACTTAAAATTAAATAATGTGAATAAGATTTGGCATAACTGTGTTATTTGACTTTGATTATGAGATGGTTTAGACTAATTAATCCTAACTTAAATTATCAAATCTAATTAAAAGCAATTGATATATATACAATAGTTCTGTAATGAATCGTTAGAGTTTTAAAAACACCAAATTATCCCATTTAAATTTTTAATCAATGTACAGTATTTTAGAATATCGTATCTTAGACATGATACGTTTATATTTTATGGAACATCAAATAACATAGGTTGCAAGTAGTCCCTCAAATACAACGGTATAACAGCAAGCAGTCCCTCATATATAGCGGTATATTAGAAGGATTATGATCTTGAATATAGCAATTTAAGTTAAAAAAAAATAAAATGCTAACGGGCTTGAATAATGTAAGCAAATTTAGGTTATTGTAAACATGTCTATTGCTTTGACATTATTACACTTAATTTTTAATAATTATTAGGGTAATTTTATTTATTTATTTATGTAGTAGGCTCATATGTACATAGGTTATGTTATATAGGTCTCAATAAATTCAAAAATAAAAATAACTTCTATCAGTATAATAAATATAAAAAATAAATATTGCATACTTTTAGGTTACAAATTTAAATTCATAATTTTACTACAAATATCTAAATCATATCGATCCGACTTACGTCTTAGTAGTTAGAACGACCTCAGCCGGATTGATAGGAATGAAAGGACCTTGGTGTCAAACCTTCGGACCAGGTACCAGAGACCATTGAACCATAATCTAAAAAAAAAATTATAATTTATAATTTATATCATATTATATTATAAGCTATCACATTCACCCAATTCGCTTTTTACATTGTAAATGTATACTCTTATTGAAATTTTGTCACTTAATTTCCAGGATTTCATTACAAAAAAAAAAAAAAAAACTTTTTTTAAACCCATTGAAAAAAGTCCTTTATAAATAAATACAAAAATATTTTATTTAAAAAATTAAAATAAAATAATTTTATTTGGATTCGAATTACAGATATTTTATAGATATTTTAACTGTAATTTTATAACACTATATTAAACAAATACTTCAACATTTTTTTTTTTTTTATATTTTACACAGTTTTTTATATTTTATTTAATTTTTCGTTTTTTTGTAAGCACAGAAATTATGCCTCTTAAATTTTATTTATTTTCCACCTTTTTCACATTGAAATGGAGAAAAAATGAATTAAACGTGATAATTTACTCATTTTTTATATTGAGACGGTTAACTACTTCACTCAATTATTACAAAAAAAAAAAAAAGAAAAAAAGTAAAAAAACGAAAATAAAAAAAAAATAAAAACGAATACAAACAAAAAAATATATAAAAGATATTTTAATTGTACTGTTATTGTGGAACTGTCACCTCATCAAGTAAATGGATTCTGCTGTTATACATAATATATTTTGCACATGAAACACTTTCAGGTTTTTGCTGTTTTTGTTTGTTTTTTTTTATGTAAAAAAAAATCTCGGTCAGGTCAAGCTATCAAGAGGATTGCAATTCATTTAAGTGCATAAAAATTAATATTTTTTTTTTTTTGAATACAGTTTCTTTTTTCCTGAATAAATTTTTTTTTTGTATTTATGCATTTTCTATACCGTTATACATACAGTTATGGTCTGGCTTTTAATAATTGTTGTTGTTATATACTTTCATTTTATATAACCGTTATATTATCCAGGGAAGGATTAAAATAAAAAATTAAATAAACATATATGTATATCATATTACTATTTTAAACCTTTTAGTTTCACTTTTATAACTGTAGATTCGGGTCATGGTGCAGATTGCATAATAATAATTTATAACAGTATTTTTTGGTAAAAAGTAATGTTAGGTGTATTGATTTTAATTTGGAAGGCTTGAGTATATTTAAAGCGTAGTGTACTGAACTATTTTGAACATTTAGAAATCGATACGTCCCGAATAGTACAACAGTTTAAGGTCAAAATTATTAAGTCATTACTGTTATTTTTAAAAGTCACGTGTCACAGCCATTGTTGAACTAATGCATGAATAATTGATGGATTGATTGATAAATGGTAATGGTGCAAAGTTTTCTCTATCAAAGGTCAGCACTCAGAATCTAATTTATATGATAACCAAATTGTGAGTCAAATTTGACCTGGCTCAATTTTTTTTAGGTTCTCTGGTTTTGCTAAATACTGTAGGTGCTTAACACAATTAACTGCGTAAAACACATGAAAGAGAATTAAATAACTACACAGTTCCCAAATACAATTTAAATCCAGACGGAATTTCATTTTTAAATTTTAAAACGAACTAGAATCTATTCTCCTCATTCTTTTGAAATAGAATTTTTAATTTTGTATTTGTTGTCTCTTTTCCATTGTCGTGAACTTAGTTATTTATATATACATAACATGCATATATCCAAACGTATATATATAAATATATATTTTCATTTAATATTATCTGAGTATAGTCTGAGTAAAGACACTACAAAAATGTAAATATTTTATTTTTTTTTTTGTAAATGTATCCTTAAAAGGTCCTGTATATCCTTTGAGAAATCAGAATATACATTTCTTACTAAATATATACATATATATACATGCAAATAAATCTTAAATTCTTAAAGGATGTATAACTATGTGAAATGAGTCAAAGTTAAATGTATTAAAAAAAAAAAACTTTTTTTTCTTTTCTCTATTGCTATCTCTTTCTATCTTATAATAGTGGTTTTTTTGTGATTGTCAGTATATACACACAATATAATATCAAATGTCCTTTGTGGGCTCGTTTTTTTTTTTTACTTTTTTATTTTTACATTACAAGATAAAAACTGGAAAAAAAAGAGACTACAAAAATATGTCTTATTATCGTTGTTGCTGATGTTATTGTTGTCTCTTTCTTTTTATATGACATTTTATAATATCCCTTTGCTTTTATATATAACTATGTGCGATTTTAAGGAATAATACGGAAAAAAGTTATGAAGTTTGCCCCCCATTTTCTTTTATGTGATCTTCTTTAGCTATATTAATTTTATTCCGTACCACATATTGTAAATTGGTTATATGGTGACCTTAAAAAAACATTATCTAAGTGATATTATATATTCTAAGAAAATTTTTTAAAGTTCTTGTATGTGAATAAAAATTCAATTCAATGTTATTGTTATTGTAATTTTTTTTCTTTTTTGTTTTTTTTTTTTTTTTAATTTTATTTTTAAAGATATGAGAATTTTATTTAAATTTTTTTTACAATATATATGTATGTACTTTAATGGTCTTATGTTATATTCTAACCCAATAAACATGAGGAGTACACACTATATTATTATATTCAAAATTATATTATTTTAGTTTATTGGGCGGTATTTTCAATTTATTTTGAATTTAATTTTCATGATATAGAATTTTGAAAATGATTTTGATATTAAATTAAGAGGGCGAAATTAATCTTATATTATAAATCAAAATGTTAATATATGCGTGATTGTATAACAGGACATACATATGTATATATTTCTTTATTTTTATTGTTTTAAGAAAATATATATGAGATTTTATAATATTATTATAGAAAAAGCAAAGCAATAACTTTCGTTGAATTTTAAAAGTATTTCTATCAAAATTTGTTCATATTTGATAGAGTTGCCACTTATTTTGATTTTTAGAAATTTTAGAGTTTAGTAGATAGTTACTTTCATTTCAAAATTTATTAAAAATTTATAAATTAGTGTTAATATATTCAAAATATTCTTGGACTATTCAAAAATTTGACTGACTAACTCGTTTCGAACTCTTTGATAGTTACTGTTAAACAAATTTTTGAAACTTCGTTTGATTAAGATACATTAAAGTCACCCCCAGGTGGCGTAGGTTTAATGAATAACATTTTCTATACATATTGTAATTTAGGTTCAAGTGTAGCTCTAATTCAGTTCAGATTACTCAATGTTGATACATTTGTTGATACATTTTGTAATTTGAATAGGGCCTGTAGTTTTGTTTTACCATGAATAAATTTGTGAATACATAAGGTCACGGGTACATTAAAAGTGCTACTCCGTTTGTAATACATCAATCTATACATTAAGTTCAATTATAAACCAACAAGTACTTCTATGAAGTTTCTTTAGACTTTTATGATAATGTTGTTTGTGTTACATGTTTAGGCTTTCATTCCCTACAAATTTTTGAACCCTAGTTAAATAACTACACTACGGAGTTGAAATTAAAAGTAGGAAAGCAAAGATATATGGTAAGCTTGTTATTATCGAGTTCAATGACAAAATTTGATATTAAATATTAATTGGAAATATTTAAAACAAACCAAAAAATATCTTAAAATTTGAAGAAATCATCTTTTTTAAAATTACAAAACTAATACCGTGCCTAATTTTTCTGATGACTATGCTTTGCATTTGTAATCATAATTTGCAAGACTTTAAGCCTATTAGTGCATTCAAAAACAGACTCATCGTTATCAACAAAGACACAAAGGGTTGATCAATCTTTTTCGGGACCGCTATTGAATTTATACTTACACTAAGCCAATTAACCATCCCTCTACCCAACCTCTCGATCATAGTGATTGTATAGCCAAATATTTTTATATTCTTTAAGATGTATTTTAATTTTATTAAAATCAGATATGACCCCGCCAAAAAAAAAAAAATTGATTTGAATCGAGGAAAATCTGATCATAAAGGGAAAATTATGTATAAAGACGAATTATTAAAAATTATTATTTTTTAAAATTATATTTTAAATACAAAAAACAGAAAGAGACGGTATAGTTTGGTAATTTTGAAGGGTAGAAACATAAAAGGAGTGAAATAGAAAATAAAAAAAAACGAACAAACAACTTATTAAATTAAAATTTTATTGTAATTTTTTTTTAAAAGATAAATTTTAGATGATTTTGCAAATTGAGAACAATTTTTTTTAATATTATTATATTCTTATATATAGCGATTTTGGGAGCGTTTGTATGTAATATTATATTTCGATTATAAATTAAATTATTTTTTGGCAATTTTATAAAAAAAAAATACAATAGAAAAATACATATTATAATATATTTGTTTGTTTTTACTCCATTTTTTTTTAATATTTTTCTTTGGAAGTTATTTTTTTTTTAATAATTTGATGTCTCCAAATGATAATGAAATAAAATATATTAGTGACACATTATAGAATTTTTAAAGAAAATATGAAAAAATTTAAAATCAAAGGGGAAGAAATCAAAATATTTTATTACTATATATACGATATGTGTTTGTAATTTGTTTTTAAATGAGTCATAAAAATTTTAAATAGAAAATATATATATTTTTTAGGGGGCTAAGAGTATTGACATTTTACGGAAGAAGAAATTTTGAAATTTTTAAGGGGTTTTAAACCCGTTTATTTTGTAACTATTTTTATTGATGATTTTTATTTTGTGTTTTTATTTAAAGTTCCGATACATTTTTAATTATAATGACCTACTCTTTCGGAATTGTAAGCTTCGAACTACTTCTAAGTGTTAGGTTTATTCAATTAGATTTATGAAATATCCACGTATAGTCCTGCCACATAGATTATAGTAAATATGTACTTTGATTTTAAATTATATTTCTACCAAGGTTCCTTAGGTGGCCGGGATTAGATCCATTATACAAAGTTGCTCAAGGATTATTTTTAATGTATTGATTATTATCTCCCAAATTGTTTCATTTTTGTGAGTCCAATGATAAGTATTTTTATAAACAATTCCCAATCTTTACGAATTTTACATTTTCATTGTATATTTCTATTTTTTATTATGTATTAAATGTTTTACTTTGAGGCTTAAACTTCTGACCAAATCTTATATAATATAAATGGTTCGCATAGTTTGACTATAAATTTTCCCAAAGAATTAGATTTATATTTCTACACGATATCTTTTCCGCGAACGCGACTATTAGACTTCAAAAAAGAAATCTAAAGCCCTTCCCTAATTTACCTAGAAACTAGTAATAAGTTTATTCAATGAACTGATGACAAAGACTCTAGGACTCGAATTACAGTACAATTTACAACACACAAAATTGATTTTCTCCTTCAAATAAAAAAATAAAGTGCTTGTGTTAGCATATAATTATGTCCAAATGCTTTCACCAATAAATGAAATTTATGTATATAAAACTTTAACAGTGGTTAATATTTTTAGATTATTTAATATCTTCAACAATACACTTTAAGCGGTTAATTAATAATATAATCTTAATAAATGAGGTTAATTAAAAAATAATTTTAATTGAATAATATAACTCACAGATATAGAAATACCTCATAATTCAAATATTATAAAAAAAAGTTTTAAAATATATAACAAACACATTTAAAAAATACATATGCGTATAGAAATAGAATAATTTTAAATATTATTTAATAAGAATATATTTTTCTATGTATAATAAGTATGTATTTATTGAATAAAAGTAGAAATACTAATTCTTTTAAAATAGTTTTCATTTTTTCATCAGTTTTATTTTAAAAATAGTTTATATTATTAAAATTGAAAATAATTAAATATTTGTAATATGAATATTAATTCAATTATATAATTATTATTATGTATAATAAATACATTATATTTTATTTAAATTTGAAATTAATATTTTCAAAAAGTTTACCCCATATACTTTTAATTTTTTTCAAAAATAATTTTGTTGTTTTTTTTTTTCAAAAAGTTATTAAAAGTAGGACTCCATTCAAAAGAATCTCATACATATTTAAATTTATGACTGGAACAGAAAATTGCAGAATTTAACTTGGAAATGAATTCAAAAAAAAAGTTTTCTTCTAAATAATAAAATTTTGTATGCAAATTGCATATCTATATTAGATAACTTTTGTTCGAAATACTTTTGAAATATAAATTTTAATATTTTATATTAGAATTTCAAAAAATTTATATTTCGTTTAAAATCACACGTAAATATGTTAACATTATATACTATTCTTTAAATTCTTCAAAATTTTTCTTGAATCAGAATCACTATAGAAATTAAATTTGAAATGATTCCGAAAATGTTTTTTGATATTTGATATAATTTGCTGAGTATTATACTTGCCAATTGTATACAATTATATTTATTCCATCTATACTATACATAATTATACTATATACATATAACAAAGATGGAACTTAAGTGAAGGTTTTTTTTAAATTTCAAGTGAAAGTATTGTTCTTTAAATTAAAAATATTTTTAGTTAAATTTGAAAACACACACAAATTTACAAAAATACAAATTGAAATAAAAATTGAAACTTTTGAATGTTAGAAAATTAATTCAAATTTATACATGAGTAGTTTTTTAAAACTATATGCAAAACTAAGATACACTGGTTTTTTTTTGGATTTGGTTCTAACGGAAATAAGAGTTCTATTTTAGGTGGATTTTAACATTTCTGCAAAGCTAGGTTCAATGGAATACGCGGTGCACCAGTTTAGACAATAACAATAAAGTATTAAAATAAATTAATTTGCCTAATATAAAATTTAAACTTTTTTTAAATTAGGATTTTTAATTATCGAACAATTGACAAAAACCTTAAAAATTTTTATAACTACTTATTTTAGAATTATTTTCTATTCTTAATGTAGGAAATACTTTGAAAACTTTTACAAAATTTTTTTATTTAATTGTTTAATTATTTAATAAATTGATTAAATATAAATTTATTTAAATATCGGGGAGGCCGCCGCTTTAAACCCACTCTAATTCAATAATTGAAACTAGATTTTGTATTTAGCACTAAAATCAAAAGAATGGTATGAGAATTTGGCATACCTATTTCATTCAAAAAAATATTTAGAATCTCGAACATATTTCTCATAATTTAAAATCTCGAAAAAGGTAATATAGAAATTTTAAAATTTAGAATCTCGAAAAAGGCTATATCGCGAATTAAAATCTCTCCTGAGTAAAAACCGTAGAACTAGTAGATAATATCTTAAAAGAATTTGGTGATTCTTTCATTTTAAATTTAGGGGTTAACCCCACTAATTTTCGGATTTGGTTTTGAGGGTTACTGTTTGCAGGTCTATTTCTCGCAGCCGATTTATAAAAGATATAACTCAAAAATTAAGATATAAAAAAACTCAAGATATAAAAAAAAAGAACTTCTCAAAAATTTAAGTAGATCGATTAATTGATTTATATTGTTTAGAATACTGAAAATCTAATATAGCTTCGATAGCGTACTTAAGCACATTTAAAAAACTGTAGCCTTAAGCACGTTAAAGGTAGCTTTATTTTATTTTACAAAAATTTAATTTAATAATTTATTTAATTAAAAAATTTTAAATTAATATTAATTTTAAATTAATAAATTTTTAATTACATTTGATTACTCTTTTAATTAATATTTAAAAAACCTCTTAAAAAATTACAAAAATTTATTTAATGTCAACTAACAAACAAACTTTTAAGTCAAACTGTTTAATAAGTTTAATACGAAAACTTTTGTTATTTAAATTAATTAATAAAATAATAACGTTAAAACTAAGCAAAATTTAATTTAAAATATTTAATTATTTATTTATTTTTTAATTATACACTTTAGATATATTAAAATTAAAAATTTTAATGAAAAACAAATTTAATATTAATAATTACATTATATTATTAATTTATGAAAATTTATGAAAATTATTAAATTATTAATTTATAAATTAACATTTTATATATAAAGTAGTAAGATATAATTACTTACATAATATATGTATTTAAGTTAATATTAATATATTAATTTAACATAATATGTATGTATATTAGACGGAATATACTCATACATATATTGTTATATATTATATACAATATCATATATGTTTATATAAAAATATATATATCTATCATATTCTATTAATTAAATTGAGCGCAATCAAGAATTCATTAATAATTTCTTGAATTTTAATTGAAAATATCAACTTATGAACTATGTGTAGTATAGTATATATTATATTAAATAAAATTAATGAATTGCAAAACTTAACTTATAAGAGTATTTGTATATGTGTGTTGCTGTTTATTTGTACATAAGTATCTATCTATAGAAATATATGATTTCGAAAAATAAATTTAATATTGAATTTATTAAACTTTAATTTAGTTTAAACATGTATCATCAACATGTATACTTAAATTTTCAATAGATTCAAAAGATCAATAGATTGAATAATATGTTTTTCCAGTCATTTACCTTTTATATTAATTTTTAAACTTTAAATTGCTAAAGATTGATTTTATTTACATATAAATTTCGAAATTGAATGATTTTTTTCGAATATAATTCTATTTAAAGTTTTGTTAAATTTTGTTCTTAAATTAAATTGTAATAAGTATTTAAATTTTTATGTGCTAATTATTCAGCTATTAGGCTAACAAATCTGCCGGTACCTTAGGGACATTTTCCACGCACAAATTGTACGTGAGACAGTAGCCAGTACTTAAGACCTTATCTTTCATCCCAGTAAAAATTAATAAATTTCAAAAGAAATAATTCCTTTTATTATTAAATAGTACTAATTTTATTAAATTGATCAGATTATCTGTGAGTTATATTATTCAATTAAAATATTTGTTATTATTTTGTATCTGTTTGTGTTATTATGCTAATGTATTTGTTGTTATTCATAATATAAATAATTAAGTAGCTTTCATACAATTAATTTGAACCCAATGGACATTTGAAATAGAGTCAAATCGAAAAGCCATTATATGTCAAATCAGTGCCTTCGAATTAAATGTCGGCTCTCTAATCTCTGTGTATTTCACAACCGTTAATCATTAAGTTTTGTAATAATCGTTATTTCCCTTTTAATCTAATTCCCCATCTCTTGAGAAATAAAGCCCCGGAGTAATAATTCTTATATATAGACGACATTCTCAAGGGATCATAGAGCTAGATTCGAAAACAGAGTAAATATTACGCTTTTCCAGAACTTTGAATGCAACTTTAAAGTCTTTCCTAATTTGATTCTTAACCCTACATATAAATAATCTGGAAAAAGGGGAATACTCTGATTTCGAACACAATTCTTAAATTCTTCCTAATTTAAAATCATTCATATAAAAAGGTATAAGAATTAGAACTCCGAGGTGTTATTTCTTTTATAAGATCCTAGAGACTTTTCTATCATTAAATAGAAATAACACCCCAAAAGCCTTTTCCCACAGGGCCATATTTAATTACTCCAAATATTTAATTTAAATACACGATAAGATGTTTAATATTTTTTTAGTTTACAGCAAGAAATTAAAAAGATGTACAATAAAATTAAATAATAAAATATAAAAGTAAAAACAGGTCATCCGTTGTTTCCAAAAAAAAAAAAAAAAATTAATAAATAATTTTAGTATTGGTCAACCATATTTAAAATTTATTACCTTTGAGCTAATTTAATAATATTTCACCTAAAGTTAAATATTTATATACCCAATATCTGATATATTTTATCCAATAAATATTAAATATGTTATTTGGATATATTTATTATATAAATATAATTTTTCAATTTAAAATCAAAATATTAAATAAACATTAAAAATTTACATAAAAAAAAAAGAAACTATAAAAAAAATTTTTTTTTTAATTTAATATTATAATAATAATTTAAATTTCCAATTTCCTGTTATCCTGAATTCTGGCACATAAAATCGAAAATTAATTAATCGAATTTCAAAAAAAATTAATCATATAATACTTTAATACTATATATATATATATAAGGGATTAACCAAAACACCATAAAAATTTATAGTTACAGGATCTGTCACCTTCAATAATTATTACGCAGAACACTCAATATCATTAAATTTAAATTTTCTTCTTTTGTAGTGTAATTCTGAATTACAAAATAGTGTTGTTCCTTACAATTATAAGTATCTTTTAAAAAAAAATTTCAAAATGTAAACAAAGTAACTTTTAACTCATAAAGTTGAAGATCAAAGTTCTATTGCACAAATCACTATTTACTAATCACATTTCTAATCAAATGCTAATTTTTTTGATAAGTTGTGAAAATTATTAAATTGGATCAAAAGGAGTCAAATTTAAGAGTAACATTTGATTAGTGTTCTCTAAGATGTGATAAGTCCGATTCCCATATTAATCATATCAGTTCTTCAGATAAGAATAATATCAGGGCCCTATTGCACCAACAACTAATTACTAATGATATAATCTAATTATCAAAACTTTTCTTGCACCAACACCAAAAAACGTATGAAGTTTGATTAGTAAAAACCACTCACTTATCAAAAATATGATTATTTCATTAGTGATTAGTGTTGGTGCAATAGGGCCCAGATTATAATCTTGATTAGAGGAACTAATTAATTTATATCAGGCGTTTCAAAAAAATGCTTTTAATTATGAATTAAAATAGTCAAATACTTATCTTAAATACGATTGACATTTCAGTGACTCCGTCGGAAGAAGCCACTGATTTAAAGAACAAATGTGTAGAGTTTAAAAATAAATTTGTACAGACAGCATTTAAATTACAGTCTTAAAATTACAGACCCCATAAGTTTTAAATTGAATTTTTTTCATAAATTTTTGAATTTCATAAGATTTATAAAAGAATCTTAAGATAAATATTTTTCGAATATAATAAGTAGGTAGTATTACTAATTTCAAAGGAAGTTTTGAAGGAATAATAAGTTTTTGTAATAAGTTCCAAACAAAATATCATTATTTAAATATCCTTTTCGTCCTTTTTTCAATAACTTTGTAAACTTTTTAAAAAAAAAAAACTATAATTAATTTATATGTAAATTCTGGCAGGATTTTTTTATCCAGCATAAAAAAAATATGTTATTGCCTTTTATCATTTACTTAAATAGATCGATTGCTAATTTCAATTAAGCGAATATAATATAAAATGATATGAAAATGTTATGTAAATAGTAAATAAATTAAAATATTTACCATGTCGAATAAATAAAATGTTGAATTTAAAAAAAAAAAACAATAAAAACGAAAAAAAAACCGCTGGACATTGCACCACAAAATATAATATATAATGTGATTTTACTTGTTTATTTTTCGGTTTAAACTACCAATCTGTAAGCCTATAATTCTGAGGTTATAGTTAAAAAATTAAAATTAAAATTTTATATGATTTATTTAATTTTTTTTAATTTGTGTACAAGTAAGGAACTATATATGTAAATTCGACTTTAGACAGGCAGTTATATTGTATTAAAGCTATATATAAATTTTATTAATTTTGAAATTATAATTGAATTAATTTAACGTGAGATGGAAAATATATACGAAAAATATATTGGACCTTGATTTATGATTGATTAGCATTTAGCAAGTAGTTTTCAAGAATGTACTAATTTTTATACTGCAAGACTAAATACTCTTACCTTTACCATAGATATTTGTTGGAGGGACAGATGGACATATTATATTCTTATTATTAGAACTAATCTTAATGAATTTCACATACGATTTAAACATGATATAATTCTATAAAATATACTGTATAGTTATTGTAACAATTTTATATTTGAGTTTTTAAATATTTTTGTATCTGCGAGTTGTATTATTCAATTAAATTATTTATTAAATTTTATTAAAGAATATAGAAATATAATTATTAGTAATACCATTAATTTGAATACAATGGCGAATGATAACTTAGTCAAGATTAAAACCAGATAAGTTTTTTAAATTTTACTAGGATTCGAAACTGAGCCTCCTGAATAAAAGATCGACTCTTAAACCATTTTACAACCCATATTTTTGTAGGGATTTGACTTTTAAATTTTTTGATTTATAATTTATTAAATTTTCTTTCTGAAGATTTGGGGTCCTGGTTGCCTGGTACAAAAACCAATTTTTAAGACCAAAATTTGAGAAAAATTAAAATAAAATTAATTTTTTTTGTAGGGATTTGGCTTTTAAATTTTTTGATTTATAATTTATTAAATTTTCTTCCTGAAAATTTGCGGTTGTGGTTGCCTGGTACAAAAACCCATTTTTAAGACCAAAATTTGAGAAAAATTTACATAAAATACTTTTTTTGTGGGGATTTGGCTTTTAAATGTTTTGATTTATAATTTATTAAATTTTCTTTCTGAAAATTTGCGTTCCTGGTTGCCTGG